>QVRM01006162.1:0-200584 GCA_003439945.1 Dermanyssus gallinae
TTTGTAGATGCGTCGGCGCATTGCAGTGCTCCTTTAATAACACTGCAATTTATATATATATATATATATATAATTTTTCTTCAACCATACATCTCTCATTTTATATGATATATATATATATATATATATATATATATATATATATAGAAAATATTGTGATGATTTAATAATCATTTACAATACGTTTGCACACTCGGCAGTGCTCGCCTTAAATATATATACATATATATATATATATATATATATATATATATGAGATGGATGAGATACCATGCCGCAACCTGCGCGACAATTTACTCTGTAGCCGACCGGTACAAAAGGACTGTCCCAAGAAGAAAGTAAATTATTGCACACAAATGAAACGCAGGGTGCTAATATATATATATATATATATATATATATATATATATATTCATATGTATATATATACAATGTAATCAATCATTCACGGTCGAAACATGACATTTGGGTGCCTGCGAACGTGTGCACCATTACGGGGGTCCAGTGTAAAGATCATCCATTTCTGGAGAGTTCCTCGAACCGAGGCCGCATTCCAGCGACAGGTGCTGTCTGAGAAAATCACCCGCTCGCTTACCTCTGCTGGCCACTTCCCGACCTTCTGTAGCAAACTGCGAGTGGACGGACCCGGCCCGCTGAGGGACTCGAAGGCAAGTGGGTAAAACCCGTACGGGTACTCGATATTCTGGTACTTTCTAACCTTGCCTGCCTCGGCGACAGTCAAAGCATGACCAGCCCGAGCCGCGCCAGCACTGACCATTGAAAGGGCCAATGAGTCAGTAACTGTACCGTCCCAAACTAGCATGCATCCGCGCTCGAACGGAATTAAGGTCAGACCGTCAGGTCTCTTCCCGCCTACCCTGTCCAGTTCGACGGGTTCCAGGATGCACGGTAGACCACTGGATCGTAGAGCTCTGCTGAAAATCTCATTCAAGGCTTGATGTCTTGCTCGCCTACCTGCCCTGACGGTAGAGGACAGCCCGTGGAGTCCATCTGGCTGGATGACGTCTCCGCAGACGCAGGTATGAGTGTACACAAGGTCTGTCCCCAAACGAAGTCCGACCGCGATCCTCACCGACTCGTCATCTAACAGGGTCCCGATCCGACACAGGGTATTGCGTGGAGCCTTGCGCCCGCCCCCTTGGAGGAGAAGGGCGCAGTCCGGCTTTATCGGCGTCCGTGGCGTTTTCCGCAATGAAGTTTTCGACTTTTTGCTCATATAGAGTTGCTGACCATTCACCTCTGGTGTCCAGCCTCGACGGGCTTGTGTCCGCAAAGATCAACTGCTCTGCGGTGGCCTGTCTCCAATCAAGTTTCTAAGTCTGTGAGAGCAACAGAATGAAGGAGGGTTCTTGCCTGTTACATAGACCTATGGAGGGAAGCTGTCAGAGCTATCTCCGATAAGACAGTCGCATCAGGTAACCCTAGGCCACCCCAAAGAACGGAGAGTAGAGCTTGTTGGCGCGAACGAGCGGATAGGCTGATGTTAAGCAACGCCTCTAATGTAGCTGGCACGCGGTTGTTGAGTCGTTCAAGGATTCCTGAAGCTCGCGAACAGTCTGCACCTCGAAACAAGTGGTTGAGACAAAGGTTTATATATATATATATATATATATACATACATATATTTAGATATATGTGTATATATGTATGTATAATACTAAGCACAGTGTAATTGTGTAACTTATTGCCTCGACGCTTCAGCCGGCGGGGGCGGGCGGGCGAGCGGCCAGACGGGTGAACGGATGGACAGCATGCGTCAAGTGTAGTCGAATCGGCTGGCTTTTGTTTAACCGTGCACGGGCGCGCATACATCGATCAATATTCATTTCTCGTCGCCTGCCGTGATCTTTGTCGGCTTTGTCGCTATTTCGAATTTGCCCTCTCTCGTTGACTATCCCTATGTCTCTCTGTCTCTGTCTCTCTCTCTCTCTTGCTGGATTTATGTATGTTTCCTCTACCGTGTGTTATCTCTATCTCTCCCCTCTCTCTCTCTCTCTCTGTCTGATTTCATCTGTGTATGTTTGCCTGTCAGTCTATCTATCAATTTCTCGAACACACTGTCCCTCTTCGATCCGAGTCACCCCCTACGAGCCCCTACGGTTTCTTTCAGCTCCTCTCTTTCAGCTGGCCGCATTACGAAAGTTGGCGATTTCTCACTACCGCTGTTGCTACTGCTGTTGCGGGATTAACGTAGCGTTGTTGTCGCTGCAGTTCTCTGTGTTGTTGTTGTTGTCGTCGTCGCTACTGTTCTCTGTGTTGTTGTTGTTGTTGACGTTCTACTGCTGTAACTGCATTATTATTTGTCTGTCTGTCTACTTGTCTCTCACCACGTCTTCTCTACAGCAAAGAGTCGTCTCGAACAGCAATGATGACAATAAATTGTTATTTGTTGTCATTGCTGCTGTTGCTTCACTTGTTGTTGGCGGTGGTGGTTCTTGATCGTCTGAAGATCGTCTGGGCGGAGATGGCGGGGGTGGTGGAGGGACCGCGGGGGACAGAGAGCGAAAGAAGGAGCGCCGGAGAAACGGATACGAAAAAGACTACGGCTAAAGTTCAGAGGGAAAAGCAAGGCCGTCCACTGTTGTCCGAGAACACGAAGCGAACGATTACGACAGTGGTGGAACATCATCGTTATTGTTCTAGCAGCGCTGAGTCCACGAGTGTGAACAGAAGCGAGTTGATATACATACATATATCGAATACTGAACCAACAGACTCGTGTCGAAAAGGAGTCGCAAAATAAGAGAAGAGCAAAAACAACGGAGAGCGAAACGGAAAGAATCTGTGCGAAAATAAGAGGGAACGATAGGGAGACACGAGACGAGGGGGATAGAGCAAAAGAGAGAGGGCGAAAAAGTGAGGAGTGGAATAGAAAACGCCTGATCGGTTAACGTAACCAGCCGAGTTTACGGTTGGCAGCGGTTTAACGACTACCGCGCCCCCCCCCCCCCCATGTACAACGCCAGTTGAGTAATTGGAGACTTATTAGACACATACGCACACAGACAGAGAGAGAGAGATACATGCCTACGAACACAAAAACATGTCAAACAAACAGACATACGACAGACCACGTTTGCACAGATATAAGACCGGCAGTGGAAATCAGTGGAGATCAGCGGCAGAGGACGATCCAGAATTAGAGTCGGACAGAGGTCGCCCACCGATTATCGAACCACTCCTGCACTTCAATTCACAGCACTAGGGCAGCAAAAGGTTGCCTTGAAAACCTTGGCCGAGATTGGACACCTTGACATTTTATCGGTACTACTTGGCAGAGGGCCGCAAGCTCTAACCGACACGTATATATATATGTATATGCAAAAGATGTGTTGTGCACGGCTACCAACACTTTGTGTGTGCTCCACTTTTGGCCAATGCCGGTTCTGCTCGCAGACTTGCGCCTAAATATCACGCATAAATATTACCCAATATCACTAACGAACTGTTAGACGCCTCAGCGATCCCTACACTAGACTATTCTTCTCAGCGTGGGGCGCACGCTAGCGTTGCATAAAGACGTCTATACATATATATATATATATATATATATATATATATATATACAGGGTATAACAGGAATATTTGATCAACGATATATGGAATTGTAGAGCTCGTTAAGGCAAATATTTCTTCCAATGGAACATGGTCTCTAAGAGGCCCTGTTTCGGAATGAGAGTTAAATTACTACAATTTGTGACATTGGTGTTTTTGCCCGACATAGGAGCATAGAATGTGCTGTTGCGAGACAACCAGGTTTCCTAGACAGAAGCTAAACACACCGCCGTGTTCGTGAGAAAATTCTTCTTTCGAAGAACTCATAAGGCCGGTCAGTAGATGCTACATGGTCGCTTAGAAGATAATTTGCCAAAATGAAGTTATTTTATTAACCTTCACGCCAAATACCTCAAAATCATTACCTTACGACCACTTACAGCGCTCTAAACTAACATATTCAGGCAAATGCGCATTTCATGACGATCATTTTGGTACTTATGGCAATGCGAGCTGTAGTTGCGGAGTAATTACGATTTTTTGGTGGGATGTCTAGATTAAGTGCATGTAAAATGACTGTGTGGCGACGTTCACTACCGCCGACGTGTCGCGCGACAGCCGCAGCGCGTCATTTTACATGCACTTAATCTGGACATCCCACCAAAAATCGTAATTACTCCGCAACCATAGCTCGCATTGCCATAAGTTTGGTACCAAAATGATCGTCATGAAATGCGCATGAATATGTTAGTTTAGAGCGCTGTAAGTGGTCGTAAGGTAATGATTTTGAGGTATTGGGCGTGAAGGTTAATAAAATAACTTCATTTTGGCGAATTCTCTTCTAAGCGTCCATGTAGCATCTTCTGACCGGCCTTATGAGTTCTTCGAAAGAAGCAGAATTTTCTCACGAACACGGCGGTGTGTTTAGCTTCTGTCTAGGAGCCCTGGTTGTCTCGCAACAGCACATTCTATGCTCTTATGTCGGGCAAAAACACCAATGTCACAAATTGTAGTAATTTAACTCTCATTCCGAAACAGGGCCTCTTAGAGACCATGTTCCACTGGAAAAAATATTTGCCTTAACGAGCTCTACAATTCCATATATCGTTGATCAAATATTTCTGTAATACCCTGTATATATGGAAAATGCAACTGAGTTGCGAAACAAAACGCGAGAAAAATATATACACATCGGCACAGTCTCGGAGGATACCACAGTTCAACAACCACAATGCGTATGATTCTAGCACTCGAATGCGCTTTGTTTTTCGCGCCTGCTTGAGCTGCTTTGCGCGCCCAAATGCTTGCGCGAAGTACACCAGAAGCGGGTGGGCAATCGAACGAAGGAAAGCACACTCAGCAGGGAGTAAATATCAGCAAACGACGGGATGAAGGAAACTGCACACGCTGTTTCGTATGAGACCTACGAACGAAAAAAAACACGATTACGAAAAACAGCAACCCAAAAAAGAATAGAGACACCCGCCGTGAATAAGAGGGACACATACCAGAAGGAGGCGCAGGACGAAAGAAAGAAGAGGGAAAAGAAAGACGGAAGGAAAAGATAGTCTGGTAGTCGTAGGAAGTACTAGTAGTAGTAGTGGTAGGAAAAGAATAGCTTGAGCAAAATCAAACGAAAGTAGTTCCGATGGAAGTAATCGTAGGAGAAGCGTGTACGTGTGTAGACAACGCACGGGCAAGCGGACTGACGGAAGGAAACCATGCACGTTGTTACTCGTGTTAGCCACCGCCTCTCATTAGTATTGTGTAATAAAATCATCGCAATAGTTGTTTACTAGTGTTTGGCTAACTGGCATGCTATATATATATAGAGAGAGAGAGAAAGAGAGAACGAGCGAGAGAGATAGAGAGACGACTTGAGTCTGTAAAGTAAAATATCGAGTATTTACTTAATTTAATAATAACGCATGCATGCTCGGCCGATAACAAAAACAATGATATATATATATATATATATATTTATACACACACATATATATATATATATATACACATATACATACATCCGATATAGTGTATAAATGCAAAATGTCAACCAGTACATTGACGCCAAACAATGCCTAATTCCGACGTTGGATTTGACCGGTTAGTCCTCGTTTCACTCTTCCATGCGCTACCTCTCTCTCTCCCTCTCTCTCTCCACCCCCCTCTCTCTATCCCTCTATCTCTATTTCATTATCTTTGTTAGTTATCCTCGATCATTTGCATTATTCTATACTTTAGCAGTGTACTTCGTTTGTCAACCGTTTTTGTGTGTTTTCAATTGTTGCTTTTGTTTGCTGCTCCTGCTACTGCTGTTGTGGCTTTAGGCGTATTTCTCTGACACCGATAGCTTAAGTGCGAAATACGTCTAAGCATCCGCGACGTTTTTCTACTGCAGTACCTTCTCGTTCCTGCTGCGAATTAAGAAGAAGGAAGTACATCAACGGCAACAACATATTGCTGCCACTTGCTCTCTCCTTCTCTATCGTTTGTTGTTAACGTGCTTGTTCTGTCCATCTAACTAGATCGCTATCGATCTATCGACACAAATCACTCAGTTAGTTATCGTTTTCTTATTCGTGGGTTCGATATCAAGCCTTGTCTACCCCGTCATCGTTTGATGAGCTCTATCGCTGTTTTGCGATCGTTGTTGTCGTTTGCGTTGTTGTTGTCGTACGCGTTGTTATTGTTGTTGTCGCCGTCGCCGTCGTTGTTGTTGTTGTTGTTGTTGTTGTTGTGGTGGAGGTGGTCTTCGTTGTTGTTGATGTTGTTGCTATTGTAGTTGTTCTTGTTGCTGCTATTGTGGTTGTTGTTGTTGCTATTGTGGTTGTTGTTGTTGCTATTGTGGTTGTTGTTGCTGTTGTTGTTGTCGTCATCGTCGTCGTTGTTGTCGTCATCGTCGTTGTCGTCGTCGTCGCCGTTGTCGTTCGAGAAGCAGCCACGACAAACAGGCGTGTCTGTCGGCAGATGACGCCTCACCGTCCACCGTTCTAGTCTTATGAGGCGCGCGCCGTGGACATTCACTTCAGTCCATCGTTTTTGTTGTTTTTTTTTCTCCTGCCGACTACACTACACTACAGCCGACCGGGCTACGGCACTACGTACACTACGTACACTTCGGACACAGCAGCAGAACATACTACAGTAGTACTACGGTCTGTTCGGCGGACAGCGGCGCACGCGGCCAACTCAGCCGGAACTTCAGCTGGTGGCGGCAGCAGCAGCTGAAGGAACTTTGCCGGCTGCCGGCGACGTTGGACCAACAAGAGAGAGAGAACGAGAGAGACTTAGAGAGAGGGAGAGAGAGAGGGAGGGGGATACGGGTATAGCCAGCGGGTTCGTCTGCCGTACTCACTCATTCATCCATTCATTGAGTCACTGGCAGTGACGGCTGGCTCAGTGGCCGTTGCTCACAATGAGCGCCGCCTGCTCCGGGCCGCGGCTGCTGCTATTGCTGCTACTACTGTGGCTACTCGAATAGCACGGTGGCGGTGACGCTACTTCTTTGACGGCTACTAGAAATTGTTTGACGACTGCCGCTAAGACCGACCGACCAACTGATACAGTGCGCATGGCCGGTACTCTAGTAACAGCGGACACAGCACCGAGACAATGTACAGTCTTCTCGGCGACGACGGACGATGACGCCAATGACCAATAACAACCGTAAGAACAGCAGCAACGACGACAACAACATTGGCAACAACAGCGACGACAACGGCAACAGCAACAACAACGGTAACAGCAACGACAGCAACAACGGTAACAGCAACGACAACAACAGCAGCAACAACAACGGCGGCAACAACAACAAAACAGCAAAACAGAAAAAAAAACAGAAACAACAACATCAACAGCAAAACAGCAAACAAATTGAAACAACAACATCTACAACAACAGCAGCAAAAATACCATCAACAAACATGGCAGCAATAACAACAACGGCAACAACACGTCAACAACAACGGCAACAACAACCACAGCTAGGAGTCGAAATCTGCCTGTCTTACTATTAGCGCTACTACTGTTAATACCACTGCTGATGCTCCTGCAGTCACTGCCCGCTGCACAGATCAACGTGGAGACTTGTCGTAGAGATTTTGTTTCTGGCTGGCCGTCGGCATCGCTGTCTCGCTGTCGTTACGAGTTACGAGTTCGTTTGTTCGTGTATCGTTCTCTCGCGCACTCATTTATTCATCAATCTCCCTCCGTCCGTCCGTTCGGCCGTCCGTAAATCGACCGTTGTTTTACTGATTGACGTTCGTGGACGACACCAGCAAATTCACGATCTCCACCAGGACAACCAGATCACAGGACACAGGACAACGACTTTCACAGCTATTCGAGGATGACTTCTATTACTACGCCGCTGTTGCTGCTGCTGCGCGTGCCAGCGCTGCTTGGCGGATTTCTTCTTGGCCGCTGTCGCGTTCCCCACGCTCCACCCCCACGGTCCCCCCCCCCCCCCCGTCCCATTCCGATAGATGTCGCTTGTGGCTCCCAGCTCTCGCTTTTGTTTTTGCAGCTTCCATCTCTTCTTTGCTTTCTACGACGAGCTTTGCCGCTCGACAGACGCGTTCGGCGGTCAGTGCCGTAAATGAGAATTGACGAGACGATCGACACCAACGTCGCCGCCCGACTCATCATTAGAACCAATTGAGAGCTGGCTGGAGGCGAAGTTTGACGACTTACGCACTACTAGTCTGACAACTATCACGGGGCGGCTCTGTCTGATTCTTTACTGATTGTTATATATATATATATATATATATATATATGGAACGACGATAACATACGCATTACATGGTTCTGATGTTCACGACCAGGAGAAAATGGGAGACAGATCTGGAGGAGAACAAGGCCAGATTGGTCTTGAAAAAACGGGGAAGGGAATAAAATGACAACGCACTTCAGGCTAAGCCCTGAAGATAGAGGCTATCTTACAAACAGGGGGTGCAGGCACCTTGATCTGAAATAATACGATATGTGAAATCTGGATAAAAATCGTTGCACTACTTCTCTGGACCGCGCTGGACAAAAAATCGTTGCACTACTTCTCTCATCGGAAGCGCGAAGAAGATAGAGTATTATGAAGAAACATCTTTGAACTGTATATTATACTCAGTCTGAGTGAAATGAACATAATTGAATAGGTTTGTGAAATCTGTAAATGTTCTGACATACGACCGTCAAGGTGATGCAGTACGACCTTGGTGCTATGATTGGGCACAAGTCAAATTGCTGCTGTGAAAAACCTTATTAAAGTGATGCACATGCACAAAGATGTACAGGGTGTTGCAGGAATATTTGAAGCGCGATATGTGGAATTGTAGAGCTCGTTAAAGCAAATGTTTTTTGCAATGGAACATAGTCTCTGAGAAGTCTTGTTTCGGAGTGAGAGTGAAATTACTACAATTTGTGACACTGGTGTTTTTGCCCTACATAGGAGCACAAAATGTGCTGTTGCGAAACAACCAGTCTTCCTAGACAATGGCAATGCGAGCGGTGGTTGCGGAGTAATTACGATTTTTCGGTGGGATGTCCAGATTAAGTAAGTTTGGTACCAAAATGATCGTCATGACATGCGCATTTGCTGAATATGTTAGCTTTGAACACGTGGGTGGTCGTAGGGTTATGCTTCTGAAGTATTTGGCGTGAACGCTAATAAAGAACTTCATTTTTGGCGAATTCTCTCCTAAGCGACCATGTCGCGTCTTCTGACCGGCCTTGCATATTCTTCAGAGGGAGCAGAATTTTATCACGAACACGACGATGTGCTTAGTTTCTGTCTAGGAAGACTGGTGGTCTCGCAACAGCACATTTTGTGCTCCTATGTCGGGCAAAAACACCAGTGTCACAAATTGTAGTAATTTTACTCTCACTCCGAAACAAGACTTCTCAGAGACTATGTTCCATTGCAAAAAACATTTGCTTTAACGAGCTCTACAATTCCACATATCGCGCTTCAAATATTCCTGCAACACCCTGTATATAGTGCCAAGAAGCGATGGAATGTGTAGGCGAGAGTAGCAGATCTCATCGTAATGGCCCCCACGCATACAGGAGCAGTACTAATGAAAAGGAAGCCCGGTTAATGGACAACGAAGTTTATATTAGAGATCAGGTTCTGGTTGGAAAGAGGTAGCATGGAAAGATGACCTATCTCCTTTTTCACAGGTCCTTACAGGATACGGATGCTTCCAGCAGTACCGGCATAAAATGAGCAGACCACTAATTAGCAACTTGGGTCCTCGATGAGACGATGGCGCAGAAGCAATGATGGATTCCAGACGCTCGAACACTGTACATACCTTGAGGAAAGAGCACAGGTAGAACGAAACAATAACGCGTCATTTTTAGGTAGCACCTATAAGAAGTAGTATCCCGAGCCACCGCTCTTGGTACAGATAACTTGTCGTAATAGATAACTCCTTTTCAGAATTTCAATTGGCTATATTATTGGAATGTATATTTGTATTGGCCTAAATATTATATTTTTACAAGCCGGTTGTTTGGAGACGACATGCTCGCTCTCGTGTGAAACTGGGTACATGCTTTATCCTTGCCGTCAATTTTTACCGGATACTACAACTGAACTTAAATACGTTAAAAATAAAATAGTTATGCTATAACTACCTATAACGGTTATTAATGGCTATGGCTAATAATAAACCAGATATCTAAATTCGATTTAGCATGACAAGACACGACGGCCGGTTTGTCTTAAACCCTAAACAAACCTGTAAGTATATTTGCGAATACAACGGAGTACCTCAATGCACAAATAAAACCGAGTACATCTATGTATGTGCAAATAATACTGGTCATTTAGGTGGAGCAGATTTACACATATCTGCACTATTAGTGGAGGCTTCATCGTTTTCCACTCAAACCATTTTCCCTGTTGGCCACAGATGTTAAGATAAAGATGACCATGACCTCGGGCCTACATTTAATACATTACTGCGGCATTCTCATGGCTAATTCTGCAAAATATTGCTACATTCCAACACTTCCCCTGGCAGCCGGGCCGGGCCTTATGGGGACCTCGCCATAAGGTACAACATAATGTTTGGCCTCATCCACATATATTTTAAAAGTAATAAGAGTACAGCAATTTGTTATTTGAACTATTGCAAAAGTTTCCGTCACAAATAGAAAACAATTAGGTTAGCACTTTCGAATTGCTGACGCTCATACTCACCGTGGCTGTGAATACCCTACCGTATACGATGGTGAGAATGATCAGCAATTAATACGCAAAAGTTCTTGACATATGGCTCGATGTTACCGCCACGTACAACTTATAATCCGAACAGATAGTTACAGAAGAAATTTACATGAAGACGGATTGTGGGATATTTTCCGTAGTATTTGTTGCCTAACTCTAAATTTGAACATCTTTGTCTTGTGTCTCACGGACTTAAATATAGAATGAAGTTAGAACCAACGTATTTACAGTCGCCGGCACATTACTAAGCGTTATTAACGCGTCTGACACTCATTACAAAAGGATATCCTATTAAGAATTTTAGGGCGCCCTATTTCGATGGAAGGGTTTGCACTGGCCTATCTTTGCATCTACCTGATCGAAAATTCCGTAATAGGGTAACGGATATTCGCTATCGATGCATTGGCGCTACCTATTTAGTACCAGTGGTGATTTGAGCTAGGTCCACTCTGTTGAAGTTTGAACGTAGTTCATATATCAAACATCGCTATCTTCTCTTTTCTTGGCTTCGATTGTTCTGAGTTCACCGCCGTGCTCTTATGCACGTCTGCCGTCGATAGGAGTCACCTCTTCCAGGTTATAACTGCGTATCTGTTTAAAACAGTACACTAATAAACACCAAACGTAAAACATTGTGCTGTTGCAGAATACTGCTGTCAGGTCCGCCTTCGCCACAAGAGAATGACGATTCTGCTTCTGTTTTCCAGTTTCACTCAGTCTATACTTCATCTGAAGAATGTCCATACGCGTATATTGTGCTTCTACAAACGGCTTCGATCGATCGCGTGGGACTACGACATTGTTTATCAACCTCGACGGCATCTTAGACGCGAAGAGGTAGAAGTACTATAGTATGTTATTGGCGGTGAAGACGCGCACGTCCAACGGTCAGCCTTGCCTTAACGCCTTAAATATATATATATATATATATATATATATATATATATATTAATATATATATATATATATATATATATATATATATATATATATATATATATATATATTAATATATATATATACATATGTATGTATATATATATATATACATAAATAGTTAAATTCGACTTCAACTTGACGACAGATCGACAACGTCGTGCATCCTTTAAGAGGCAACTCAGATCGTTCGTTAATCAATTACCGCCAGCACCACCACTCCATAACGCGTTAGCATCATTTGATGACGTGCTGTTATGGCTTGCTTTTTCAATCAGTTTGCTCGCCTAGCAGAACAAAGTTTCAGATAGCGGCTTTCCGTTTAGACGCTCGCTGTCCTAATGCTATTGAACCCAACTGGTGTTGATAGATCCTTTTGTTGAAGCGCTTCGTCGTTTCGGCGATCCGGTTTCATCTTTATCCGCCTCGACAATTTGTTTCTTGTTTTAGAGACGCGTCGATTTAGTAGTTCGCAGACTTGTCGTCGGTCGTCGCACGAAATTGACAGACTTTGATGACGATGACGATTAGTTCATGTTGTCAGCCGTTGTGGACAATATCAGGCATTGCGTTGCCGCGAATGCATGTCCACTTGAGAAATGCGCTTCTTCCTCCCCCCGTTTCCTCTGCCGCGTTGTTGTCGCTGTTGATGCTGCCGTTGTTGTTGTCGTCGTCGTCGTCGTTTTTCTTGCTCGTCACCAATGGTGTTGTTCTATTCTACAATAGTGATGATTATGGCGATTATGATGAACGTGGTTAACTGATGGTGGTTAACTCGCCACCCCGCACGGAACGGCACGTTGGTCCTCGCCGCTGCCCTGCTGTCTGTAAATTGGGTAAGAGGCGAGGCTATAAAATCGGCGGGTAACTAGTGTGTAGCCAGTAGTAGCCATACAAGTGGTAATGGTGGTGTTGTTGTAGTGGTGGTAACATTAGTAGGACGGTTATTAATCATGGGAAAATATGACAGCCGGCGTAGCAGCGGCGGCGGCAGCGACAGTAGCGGCAAAACCAACTGTTGAGGATCTGGTTACGGTTACCGAGGGCCTCCGTTATTGTTTGCTCGTGTTTTCAAAGACGAAAGAGAGAGAGAGAGGGTTGGCATTTGTCACTAAGTCGGCTGGTCAATCACTTCCTCTTAACCTTTGTGTGCTATCGTAACAACGACAACGACAGCAAAAAGCAAATCAATCACGAACGGATCAGATCGGCTGCTATGCTGAGTGAGCACCGCTGCAAGCGCCTCAAGCGCCTGGGGAAACGCGGAGAAAACGCGCCATTTTATGTGACGATGAAACATATGATTTATACCTATGTTGCGCCTCGTCGCCCAGATCTACTTTAGGCTTCTTGCATATGCAAAATTAAATTGCTACCAATATATATATATATATATATATATATATATATATATATATATATATATATATATATATATGTATATATATATAGTTAAAATTATATGTAAGTTTATAGCTTATACCCTTGCCACGTGCTAACAGTCGAGCCTATTCTCGAGACAATCCTCATGGTGCCCCTTGTATCTAACGCATTACCCCGCTGGACAGCTAGTCCGATGGAGCAGGTCGTCGAAAGCTCGTTTTCTACCTGTCACCAGTACGATTATTTTCGCTATTTTCCGGAGATGGGTTTACGACCCGGGCCGGATCATCTATATATATATATATATATATATATAAGGCCCTTAAGGCCCACTCAAATCGTCGTCACCCATTGTACTGTACATATGTTGATACCTAGATTGTCTGATTTGTAAAAAAGTAGGCGAGTGATCCACTCAGTCAAATGCGCTCTCTTGGTCAAAATAAAAGCACTAAAACGAGCATTTATAAACATGGGCCGGTCCTGGATCGTCTACAAAAGCCGTGTACATGTGGACTGACGGGTGGTGAAGCTGTGTTGGGCAGAGTCAAGTAAGCGGTTAAAAAAAAAAACTTACTTAAGTGGTCAACTAAAACTTTCTCAGAACTGCAGCATGGTATTGAACATTGCGAAACTGGCCAGCAGTTCTCAGCATTCGTTTTCGAGTTTTTCTTGTGAACAGGGTTGAAAAGACTAAATCTAAAAAGGTCGAACGCAGCGCCGTCGTTATAAGATGTTTATACGTGATGAGAGGAATGTTTCCAAGTGTTAGGCTCTAAAATCGAAGAGAAGAAAATAGATTGCAAACTTAGAGAAGGTCTAAGGAATTAAGTCATTTTAATGAGAAATGTTGCGTGGGTTATTTAACACTGAAACCGCCGTACCGGACGCACAGAACACGGTAGAAAAGTGTTTAGCGAGAAACTTGGCTTTTTGTGAGTCAGTAATAGTCACCGTAGAACTTGATTTGATGGAGGGCAGAAATTCAGTTTCCTTTCATTGTTTATTGGCTTACCGAACAGGTGAGCGGGCTGAGTCCCTGAAGTTGTGTGGACTTACACAAAATATGAAATCTTATATATATATATATATTTATATATATTTATATATTTATATATTTATATATTTATATATTTATATTTATATATTTATATATTATATATATATATATATATATATATATAAACTGTGGTAATTGTACACGTTTTGAGTATATATATATATATATATATATATCGACGGAAAGACAGGGATATTGCCCCTACACTAATAGACGTATTTAGGTATTTAGTGTAAATTTCTGCGCACGCACATATAGACAAACGGAAGCGTGCCGGCCTTCAATCAGCCTCCACCGGAGATGGGCACACGCCCGGGCAGCAACGGTCACAGCAGTATGACGGCTATGATGTACAGGAGGCGGGAGAAGCGAGCGCGATACGCAGCGTCTTCAAGTGGACTCGGAAGACATAAAAGAGTGATTAGGGGAACGGAATGGAGAAAAGTCTCTCAAATACATACAGGATGCCGGACTCTTGCTCTCTCTATTTCTCTTGTTTTCCTCTAGGCTCCTTCAGCTCATATGCGACAAATGACAGGCGTCGTCTCTGCGTCTGTATGGCCGTTTGTTCGGACGTTATTTGGCTTCTTATGCCCGCCTCGCGACAATACGCCCAACTAAACGGCGTATAGAGAATGACAGGCTGCCGTTGTCGTATCAGCCAATTAGGATCGATACCATAGACGATGTGTATATGAACACTTACATATATATTTATATGTATATATATATATATATATATATATATATATATATATATACGAGTATATATAATAAAGGAGCATCGCAAATTGATTCATCTCGTCAAAAAGGTCATCTCCTGTTGATTTCTTTGGCTCCTGCCTAGCTTGTTCCTGTTCCGGTGTATATATATATATATATATATATATATATATATAATGCATGCGTGTACACCTGTATGTATACATATATATATATATACAATCGTTTTCTTATATGTAGGGGCGAGCTCCACTTTCGTTAACTTAGTTAGCTGGTGGTTAACAGCTCGTCCGATTCATATTGGGAATCGTCACATTGTCGTGTAGTGCAGCAGCAGCATCACCGTCATCATCATGTTTCCGGCAAAACCCGACGCTCTTTGTTTCTGATGCCGTTCGTTAGTGTAGCCGCCGCCGCCTCCACCGCTATCAGTAGCACACGTCATCCCTCTCTCTCTCTCTCTCCTGACAATGCTTCAATTAGAGTTGTTAGGGTTAGATGGTTAGTGAGTTAGCTGGCTCTAGTAAGCGCGGCCAGTTAACCAGTTTTGTAAGATATACCACCACCATTACCACCACCACCACCACCACCACTTTTACACTGCTACAACATCAAACAACGCTTAATACTCTAATACTGACTACTACTGTACTTTTACGACGGCCTACCTGATTTCTATTGCTACGGTTCTTCTTTTTTTATTTTTCTATTGATACTGTTGTCGCTGCTGCTGCTCCTAGTGGCACTAGTGGTACGTATCCAGCTACACAGTGGTGAAGAAATTGGGTACGCCGGCGCGACGGAAGCAACAGCAGTAGCTTTGTCAGCCAATGGCCAATTAATGCTACTCGGATTGAATCCCGTCGGAAACGACAACTCCATGCTGCCGTCGCTGCTGCTGCTGCTATTCGCTTTAGTAGTGGTTAACAGCAATCCGTCGATTCGTTTACTACGCGCAAGAGACATCCACATAGACAAACATACACCTCGACACAATATACACTCCGACTCGTAGACACATCTCCCCCGGGCAGATAGGATGTTTGTCGTTCTGTCTGTCCATCTATTAAGGATTCGGGCATCCATCCAGTAGTACCATCTACCGTAGCCATCCATAGCCTTTGCCATAGTCCGTTGTCTGCTGCTGTTCGTTCGTTGCTTGGTAAGTATTGTAAAAAGACCACTGCGCGAGAGGTCACCGACTACGCCTGCGGACGGTCATTGTTGTTGTTGTTGTTGTTGTTGTTGTTGTTTTTGTTGTTGTTGCTGTTGTTGTTGTTGTTGTTTTTGTGGTTGTTGTTGTTGTTGTTGTTGTTGTTGCCGCTGCATTGTTGCAGTTGTAGTACGTTGTTTTGATATACTGCTGATGCGTTATTGTTCCTCTTGTAAAATATTTTCCGCTGCTGTCGTTGTTGTTGTCTCACTGATGTTTTTCTCTCACTGCCGTTGTGTGTGGTTATTGTGGTTGTTGTTGTTGTTGTGGCTATTGTTGTTGTTATTGTGGTGGCTGTTGTTCTGGCTGTTATCGATATCGTAACTGGTTGGTGAGTCGCAATATAATTCATGGGGTGATGGCCGCTGATTTCGTAGCGTCTCAGACCGGCTCGGTGTGGGTTATTGCCGGACTAGACTAGATCCGCCTCGTCAGAGGCGTGGGCCGAGATACGCCAGCAAGCGGCCAACCACTCCGATTGGCCAGTTACCGATCATTGCAAGCCTTGCGATCATTACTCGTGGCAGTATTAGAGGTTAAGCAGTATCAGCTGCAAGCACTGTAGCACGAAACAAGTGCAAGGGCTGTTTGCCTCGTTGGCGTATTGACGAGGGCGAACCGACACAACTACGTAGCTAGAGAGCATGAGCTCTTCGTCATTTTATTCGTGTAATTAAACTTTACGCCAGACCACCGTGTCACGTCTTGTGGATGTTGCCGTCGAAGCGCCAAATTGCCGAGTCGTCAAAACATCGACAACTCGACTCGAACGTCAACACAAGATAGTCTGAGGAAGCAAAGGACGGAGGGAAAGATGAGGAGAGAAATAGTGATGTCATATGTCTATCTATACACGCCGATTATCCGTGGTTAGCTGTAGAGCTTCTCGAGTTCTGGAGAAAAACAACCACGCTGCTCTACATGAGCGCAGAGCTGGAATGAGTGGTGAAGCAAGAGTGGTGCTACGGGGCAAAATGAAGACGGAAAGAGAAAACATACTCTACAAACAAGAACGAGTCGCCATATACACTGCTCTACAGTTCCACCGTTCCACTTGTTTCATCCATGCTAAGCCAGAATGCACACCTTGAGAGCACTAGAAAGAGAGAGAGAAATAGGAAAATAAATCTAGAAAATGTGAAACTAGTCTGCCGAAACCAACTACAGCTACTATGTCTGCCAACTGCTGAAACAGCGGGCTCCGGCGGAATGTGTCGACCGCCGTCCGTGCAAGACCGTTTCTTTTTCTCATCTTTTCCTCTTCTCGTGTGTATCTCTCTCTTTCTCTCTCTCTGTTCTACGTAGCGTACGCATCACCACGTCTGTACCATCCGATACGCATAAGTCAAACACTATGATAGGCTATGTGACTGTCCATGCCGCCGCGTCCGCCTGTTTAGAAAGACGGCTCAAAGATCCGCCGGAGAGTTCGCCTTGCGGCCAGAAGTCGTCGGCGTATTTCTCGTCGTCGTCGTCGTCGTCATCGTCGTCAAAGTAATGTTTAGATAAAGAGAAACAAAAACATGACTGGTCAAAGTAGCGCAGGCAGGCCATCAGACAGACACATCGAGAATGCAGCGGCTGTTATGATTGAATCGTGAAGTGGTCGCCACGCCACCACCACGTCCGATCTCGTCGGCCTCGTGCTAGCCTGTCTATCTCAAAAGCCCTCCACCACTGTGGTCGACATTTCCACCGCGTTTTATATGCACGTTTGTTAGGCTGGTTACATTTAGTTCTCTCTCTCTCTCTCTCTTGCTCACAAACTCTCACTTTATCGTTGTCTTCGATCGTTTATGTCTCCCTCTATAAACCTCTCGTTAGATATATTTATGTACAAGTAAAAGATTGTATTACAGTTACTGTTCTACAAAACGCCAGAGTCACTCACCTTCAAGTGTATCTATATATATTTATGTGTATCCTAGGTATCGAATTCCGCAGCATGTAGAAGGCTGGGGTTGTTGTCAAAGTTTAGAATGTATGTAGATGGCATGATTTCTGGTATGAACTTGTTTGCCAATAATTTGAAAATTATTTATGCATAAACAATTAATTTGTGTAACCTTTTATGTAGGCTTCATTGTTCATTCATGCAGAACGTGGTTTAGTTTGGAAACTGCATTACAAATGCTTAAGTTTTCGGGAAAAAAAGTGACGCGTGTGAAAGAGTGAATTTACACAGTCACACATGGTCATACATATATACAGGTGTGTACACAGTAAACCGGTGATCCAGCTCCTCGGTGTGATTCAGAAATTGTAGCAAGTAAATACGCTCGACACAACAGTATTACCGACCTTTTATATGAAGGCTTCTATAACTAGTTAATCAATTACTATCTCCGCAGCATGTGTGCTAACTATATTACTTAGGTTACTATTCACAGGTGGCAGCGATTCGTTATATTGAAAGGGCAGCATAGAGAATTCCGTATCGTGACGCCACAAACTGTATATATATATATATATATAAAGCGTGTTGCAAAAAATTAGCAACTCATGTTTTTTTGTGATAATTCCGGCTTGGTTTATTTGAATGGCTTGAAATTAATTTAAGCGCATGATGTACATGACGAAACATGAGTATAGTGTTGATTTCATTGCAATCTCAACATCGGTTCATACAAAAAATAAAAAAATGTGAAAAAACAGTGTTGCAAAATATTAGCAACAATAGCGCCTTACAGCGTATTCGATTCTTAGCAGGGCTGTATGACTCATTTGAAACTACATATTTTATTCTAGAAACGGGTTTTTCGTCCCTTCTTCTGAATCAAATCGTAAACTCGGTCTTTCATGGAGTTAATGAGCTGTTGTAAGTACGAAAGTGGAATATTAGTCCATGCTTGCTGGACAGCTTCTTTGAGGTCCGACAAATGATTATATTGTCGACCATTTGCGTAAATCTGCTTTACCAAATGTCCCCAAAGATTTTCAATAGGATTCAGGTCTGGACTTAATGCCGGCCAGTCAAAAAGTGGCACTCCTTGTTCTTGAAAAAGGCTATAGTGCTAGCCGAGGTGTGAAACGTGGCGTTGTCTTGTTGAAAAACTGCGTCAGGTCCCCCAATTCTTCTGAAGTGGGCTTCTAACTGGGAACCGACAATGCGCTGGCACATGTCAGAATTGTTTCGGCCCACAATCTCGACTAGATCAGACTTCCCATTATATCCAAACGCGCCCCAATATTTCACAGAGCCACCACCGGCCACACGTTTCGAGAACCATTTAGGTTCCTTCCGTAAGTCGTGCCAATAGTACTGACAGCCGTCAGGGCCATCGAGATTAAATTTCTTTTCATTCGAGAAGACGATGTTTTTCCACTCGTTATCCCAAGTTTGGTATCTATGCGAAAATTCACGCCGTGCGACAATGTGCTTCGGTTGCAGTCGCGGCATAAGCTTCCTTTTCGCGTATCGCACGTTTTTGTCAGAACATAACACTCGGTACACTGTGGATCGGTGCACTGGCACTCCCAAAGTAGTCCTGATCCTGGAAGAAGACAATTGGTCATGAGTAGCCAACTGTATGATCCTTCGCCGATCTCGAATAGTCAAAACTGGCTTACGCCCACTGTTAGATCTGCACCTTTGGTTCACTCCAGGGTGTAAGAACCTGCTGATGGTGCTCTTATGCCGTCCTAATCTGGTTGCTATAGCAGTTACTGTATGACCGAGCTCAGCATATGCCTCAATTCTTGTCTTTTCGTTATCCGAAAGATCCTTTGTACGACCCATGGTTTAAACATAAGATTCGTCGTTAGTTCGGAACAACGACTAAGCTGTAGAATATTTTGCAGCTATATAACGATTGATTTAGCTAGACAATATTCCTGACATTTGATCCCTGGGATCGAATATCAGCTGTAGTATCGACTATCCTTCACAAACAAGAGCTGTGTTGTTAGCATGTTATTGTTGCTAATATTTTGCAACACTGTTTTTTTCACACATTTTTATTTTTTGTATGGACTGATTTTGAGATTGCAATGAAATCAACACTATACTCATGTTTCGTCATGTACATCATGCGCTTAAAATTTCAATGACGCGTTTTTTTCAATATATGATACAGCCATTTTAATCGGAACTACTTTGTTTTATTTCGCTCAAAGAATTCCATTTCTGCTATGTTCTCCGTCTAATGTTGGTTTTCAGTCGCCATTCCGTCTCTTCGTCGGCTCACTCTTTTAGCTTTTCTGGTTCGTTTTTCTATCTCATTGTCCGTTCCGCCAATCTGATGCACTGCTTCGATTTAAACTTGTCGTCAAGCATAAGGAAGACTCAATCTGTCACCGTAACGTCTTGTCCTATGTCTCCGAATGCTGTTGATAGGAGACTTGCGTGAATTTGTGAATAACGTCACCCTCCTCGCTTGTGTCGCACATGATGCATTCGACCTCCGGAATCTTGCACATCCTAGGTAGGTATTTTTGGAACCACCCGTGCCCCGGTTATACCTGCATCAGATAGAAGATGACTTCTTCGTGCTCTTAGCTCAACCATTTCTCGAGGTCGGAGATGACCTGACCGGTCTAGGCTCCTGGCGTGTCTGATGGTGTCCTGGTTAATTTATGATTTATTCTAATTATCTGTCTCCGGGCCTTGGGATTTCGTACGAACCGGTTCTTTTTCCTCCGTATTCGCTCTTCGATAATTTTGGGTCCGTGCATGAGCCTTGCTTGGCATCGCGCTGATGGCCGTTGTCTCGCTGCTCTGTAGGCGCTGGCAATTCGTATTCAATAACGAGTTTGCGGAACGGAATACTTCTATCGTGCAAACTACAGACATCGGCCGGGGCGATAATATGAAATCACTTTTATTCTCGGTCAACACACGCTCATATACGCAGATGACCTGGTCTCTACACCAGCAGTAGTGTTCATGTACAGCAATCGCTGGCTACATTGCAGCTGCACGTGGACCGCATTCCCTTTTTTTGTACAGAGGGCCAAGAACAAAAGTGCATAATGCACACCCTTTGGTCTGGGTAGTGTGGGACTCTCAACCCACCAGAAACCTGGTGATCCCCTAATCTACATGACCGGGATGCTTGTAATATGACTTCAGTAAAATTACCGCAATTTCCTGGAGGCAAAACATTTGTATTAAACAAAAGTGATTAAATTCAGCCACAGGGAGAGATATGCGTACAACGAAGCACTCCGCCTAAAATCAAAGCCGTCGGTGGAGAAAGGCGTTGGTTTTCTCAAGTAAAGATAGCGCAAACAGCCTCCTCTGAAATACAATTGCCTAATCTGACTAAAGAAAATCTCGGATTGCTTGACGGCATTAAAGCCAACCTCTCTAAGAAAATATTAGTATTGTGCCGTGTCAGCAGTAATCTGCTAGTGCGTTTGGTACTCTCTACGTTTTTCCTTGTAGAGGACCTCTGAAGGATAAACAAGCTCCCGAAAACAGATGCGCTCATTGAATACCCCTTTAAGTAAGAGCAATAACTAGTTGAAGTACGCCGTGCTGTTCTATGATAGGCAATGGAGTCAAATACCTGAAAGGGTCCAAACTGAATAAATCAATACTTAAAAACACAGAGTTCCTCTAAGTTCAGGCGTAGACTTTGTGCAAAGCCGTTTTATATTTACCATCCCTGACGACGTTCGAGTGATATATGTAAATAAAGGTAAACACAATGACACTACCTATGCTATTAACGTTCAACCAAAGTATGAGCCAATCAACGGTTAACAAATATATATAAATATATATATATATACTTTTGTTTTCCTTTAAATAATAGAATGGTGCCTTAGCTGAACCCGGTCGAGAGCGCCATGACTGAAAGGCGATGACGACGACGTCTGCTGGCTATCGAGTGATGAATCCGGCTGAATCCTGAGCTTAAGTAGAGTCGCCCGCATTCGCTACCGCCGCTGCCAACGACCGCATCGGCCGAGGCGGTCTCATATTGTCGCTGACCGGGCATGATGAACCATCGTGGCATCCTCCGGCCGCCACCGCCCCTGGCTCTGTTGCTGCTGCTTCAGTTGAGCTGGAGAGCAGGAGCAGACGGAGATCAGAGATCGAGGCACGGGCGGCACTGCTGCGCCGATTCGATCCGACTGTGGCGATCCGAAGGAGTCAATCAGACAGTCAGTTAGTCAGTCAGTTTGCTTGCGCGGCCACTGATTATGATGGCTATAATGCATAATGCACGTTGGGTACAGTGAGATACAGCCAACAATCATATGACCGGCACGGCAGCAACAACCCAGCCTGAGACTAAACCCACCGACATCGCCATCATGGCTGCTCTCGCTCACTCTGGTCGCCGATCAGACAGATCACAAGAGGCATTGCGGTCCAACCACGGTTTCATTGACGACGCGCTGACCACCATCCGCTTCCAAAGTGTAGTAGCTACCCGAGAATCCGTGCGAACACCAGATACGGAGAGAGAGAGAGAAGGATAGCTGACGAGTGAGCGAGAGAGAACGTAAAACGCAGGAAGGGCAAAAAGGAGAACCAAAAAACAGACGAAAACAGGGAGGAAAAAAAAATATATATATATATATATATGTGTGTTTAAAGGGAGAGAGAGAGAGAGACGAGGGGGAAGAAGAGCGTAGGTATTTGTGCGAAAGAGAGCGCAGGAACGAAATTAAGTAGAATGGTGCGGGTGGAAAAGGAAGAGTTTAAGGGGGAGAGATGGTACGTTCGACGCCTCAGATCGACTCGGAGGAAGTAGTGAACGCAAAGGCAGGACGATCGGCGACGATGATGAGGCGAGCCGTGCGACGTAAGTAGCCGTGGCAATTGGCAATCATTGAGTCAATCTGACACAGTCGACGACATCGATACACGATGTCACGACGGACCGACGTACAACATAAATAGCAACAGACAACTCAGCGGCAACAGCAGCATCGGCAACATCACCAGCAACAACATCGACGATGACGACAGGCTGCCAAATGATGTTGACCTTGGTTTGAGTGCGCTTGACAGTGATAATAATGAAAAGAAATTAAACTGGTAATGATAATACTTATAACTTGTATTATTATTAATATTATTATTATTATTATCAGGCAAGTAAGCATCGTGGCGTAATAACGCTCTTATTTTGTAACTAATCTCGCTACAACTGCCCTACTATGAGCAAATAAGTTTCGTGTTGAGAAAGCGTGCTTTGGAAAAACAACGATTAGAAAGCCGGCGGTGTAAATGGCCGAATGACGCCGAGAATCATCCTGAATGCGTAACGAGTACTCAGGTTTCTACCTGATTTGCAAGTGACGTCAGAGATATCACTATGCTATCACTAAGCCGAACCTTTTACACTGAATTTGACATTTGAGGTTGTCCTGATTGAGAGAGCAAACATCCAGATGAGCGTTTGCATTCGTCTGTTCGAAGACGTTATTGTCTGTCTAAGTTCGACTGAGCAAAACGTCTTGTTTGGTATACAGCCGTGAAGTACCTCAAGGGCTCCCGGGTAGACACATGCGATATGAAGCGGTCGTCGCGGACTGGAAAGTCCTACTCTGCTCAAAATTAGTGCCAAAGTGTGCATTATGTCGTTCGAGTTCTACATAAACGAATCACTGAGATGTGTAGCGCTATAGCTTGATTCGAAGAACGAGAGAGCGACCTCCATGTAATATAGCACCACAACCTAAGTTGTGTCTTGCGCGTGTGTCTTTTCTGTCTGCTTCCCGGGCTCCCTAGTTATCCCGATGCGGATGTTACCTTGCTCCACACTTTTAAATAGTGTACTAACTTGCGTATATGTAAACTACTACTACTACTTCTACTACTATTATAATCATTAAACTGTTTCAGTTAAACAGATGCAAAGCAGCGCAATTTCGTGGTGAAACGATATGTGCGGCGGCTTCTGTTAGCCCGTGAACTGTCGACTGATGTGAGGCGTTGTTGGTTGATTCAGACGATGCAAGCCAGTAAGATGTGTCTTCATCAGATGTACGTCGTAGTATTCTACCCACGCATGCACGTGCAATACTGATTAAGTGGATTGAACAAAATTACCCTTTGATAATGGACTTGTAAAAATTGAGAAGTATATTTATGTATAGAAAATATTGTGATGATTTATTAATCATTTACAAAACGTTTGCACACTCGGCAGTGCTCGCCTTTTTTTCTATACATATACATGGAACCCTAAAATCGAGACTCTGTCTGCCCGAATGAGTTCAAGTAGAGAAATTTGTATTAGCTGGGTAGCCGTTTAGATGTTATGTAACGGTACCGGTATCTCCAGACCCGCATAGCTGGTGCGTGGCCGCGTTTTGCTCTTACTCTTTCTCCCTCTCTTTATATATATATATATATATATATATTGCGCACGCGCTGGTTAACAGGACACACGAGGCAGCACACGACCAGCCGTTATGTTATGCACGTGCGTTCTATGCGTGCACGGACACATGAGCGTGTCCGTTGCGAGAGAGAGAGAGAGAGAGAGTTTAAGAGTCGCCACCACCATTATTACTACTAGCGCTATTAGTATGACTATCAAAAAGTTTAGTGGTTACTACGACTACTACAACTACAGCTACAGCTACCACTACCAGAGGCCGGACTATTCCGGACCTTTGCACCTGTGGTGGAGGACCAGTAGTGGGAGAAGACACACTCGCATTACAATGCTATCGCCGTATCCTCCTCGTCGTCGTCAATGTCGTCTGTGTCTATCTACCTACGTCTAAGTTTATCTCTATCGTGGTGGTTTGCTCGCCGTCGATCGCCGTTCGTGAGTCGCTCACTGAGTCAGTCAGTGAGTCAGTCGGTCGGTCGGTCGATCAGACAGGCCTATATCTATCTGTCCGTCTGTGAGTGCATCCCCGCCGCCGCAGCAGCAGCAGCGTTTCCACCCGTTTTAGACCCGTACTCTTCATTCTCGTCGTGATCATCATCTACTACTACTACCACTACTACCACTGTTCTACTATTACTACTACTTATACAAGCATTATCTACTACGACTACCCGGATTCGACCTGTCGTTATTCCTGCTGTTGGCACAAGCCGCCCGCGCCTCCGCCATCGCGACCACTACCTCCGCCTCCGCCTCCTTCAGCCAAAACGCCGCAGCCACCGCCAGCATTTATCTCCTTGTTGTCCGCTATTGAAACTACCTGCCTGTCTGCCTACCGACCCTAGCTACCTACCTAGCTACCTACCTACAAGCCAACCTACCAGCGCACGATACGCGCCCACATGTATAGAGATGTGCAGAGCAGAGCTATGCCAGCGTTCGTACTCTACCCCGTCGTCCTTCGGTCGTTTTGTTCCTGATCCTGGTTGGAGGTGTTGTTTTTGTTGTTGTTGTTGTCGGTGTTGCTGTTACGGTTGCTGTCGAGGCATAGTCGTCGCTATTGTTGTTGTTGCTGTTGCTGTTGTTGTTGTTGTCGTCGTCGTCGTCTTTGTCGTCGTCGTCGTTCAGATCTACGTCGCTTAGCCGCTTCACTGGCGATGAACAGACGCATGGACATACGGAGCCTGTGATATCAGCCCGTCGCGACGTTTCTCCATGCATCTCCTTCCGTCGCTCACGGAACGTGCCCGTTGGCGGAGACGTCTCCGGCAGCAACAACCAAGCCTTTACTGGCTTTGGACCTCCGACTCAACCTACTGGAGCAGCATGTTGCTGCTGATGCGGCAGCTGCTACTGATGATGATGGTGATAATGGTGATGATGATGACGATGATGATGATGGTGATGATGATAACGCCGCTAGCGCTGCCATCGTCTTTGTTGTTGTTGTTGGGGTTGCCGTTGTTTCGAGCTTCTCGTCCTGGTTCTAGTCCGTGTCTGTGTTTCTTCTCTATGCTGTTCTACGGAGGGAGCAGGCCAAAGCAGGCGAGGGGGACCTGCAGGCACGCGGCCTGAAAGTCGATGAGTAACCGCCGTAGACTATAATCATCACCACCATCACCAGCATCATCATCATCACCATCATTACAACAACAACAAAAACAACAACAACAACAACAACAACAACAACAACAACAACACCAACAACAACGACGACGACGGCGGCCAAACCCATCATCTGCACCACCACCTCCAGCCAGGACCATGCTGTACCATCATCTATCTCCCACCCCGGAACGACTCGATAGGATAGGGTAGAGGAGTCCGATAGGCCATGCAGTCAGTCAAGCAAGTAAGTTAAATGGGCTCCGCGTTTAAGCTAGACGTTGTTGCTGTACCCATCTGCGCTTGTCCACCGCTTTGGCTGTGCGTCGCGCTCTCTCGTGTTTCTATTTCCTTTTCTCCGTCCAAATTCTCTCTGTTTCTCTCTATCTTTGTATATATATATATATATATATATATATATATTATATATATATATATATATATATATATATATATATATGTGTATATCTGTTTCGTTTTCTTTATATGAGTTATCTATGACTAGGTAGTCATCATCATCTGCTGCTGCTACGGCACGGTCGCGCGTCACCAACTGCTTCGGCAGAAAGAAAAAGGAATGAGAGAATGATTAGTACGGCCAGGTAGCCGCTAGATGGCCTGCTGTTTGTGTTAGCAGTGCAGTTGTCGTCATCGTCGTCGTGGTCGTCGTTTTTGAGCTAGGTGATTGTTGTTGATTGTTGTTGATGTTACTGTTGTTGTTGTTGTTGTTTTGTTGTTGTTACTATCAGTACCGTCGACCACCTCGGGCGCATCTACAAACAGCAGTAGCAGCAGCAGCAACAACCAAACGCCTCCTCCGAGTAGTACCCTAACGAACGAGATGAAGACAAAGAGGAAGAAACGGTCGCCAAGCTGGTAGCAACAACAACAAGAACAGCAACGACGACAACAACAACAGCAAGAACAACAACAACAACAGCAAGAACAACAACAGCAACAACAAAAACAACAACAGCAACCGCAAAAACAACAACAACAACAACAACAACAACAGCAACAGCAACAACTAGAATACTAGTTTTATCGGCGTGCCAGTCTCGAGCGGGCACGTGGTTCTGCACGCTTGAGTTGCTCCGATGACGGTTAAGATCGTCGCTCTTCTTCTTCTTCTTCTTCTGCTTTGTCCTCTTCTTCCTATTCGCCTGTTTTTCTGTCGTGTACTGTTTCTTCTGCTCCTTCTCATCACCAATCTCTCACCATCTCACCATCAACACCATCCTAATCGTCAACATACGACAACGACGACGACGGTGACGACGGTGACGAGGGCGGCGGTATGAGCGAAAGCGGCGTAGGCGCAGCCGTCACCGCTGACTCGTTTACTTCACCGCCGTGTTGTTGTTTGGACATTCTAGTTGTAGTCGCAATAACATCTTCTGCTGCTGCTGCTTCTTCTACTTTTGATGATGTTGTCGAGAACAACAACGACGGCAACAACAACAACCACAACGACGACGACGACAACAACAACAGCAACAACAAAGTTTGGTGATGGCACCTAAGTGAGGTTGAGGTCGCTACCATTTCTTTAGTACAAAACAGACAGTCACTTAGTCAACCACTGCTCCATTCATTGGTTTGTTCCTTCCTTCTTTCATTCATTCATTTCTTCGTTGGTTCGTTAGTTCGTTTGTTAGTCGGATCTGTTTCTCTCTCTCAGTCGTACAGCTGAAGAACTTCTCCTACGGTGGCCATCCGAACGTACGGCGTGCGTACGAAGCGACGCTCGCATAGACACACGGAATGAACGGACAGACAGGCAAACCACTGGAGAAAGCGAACGCGGATAGAGAGAGAGAGCAAGAGAGAAAGAGAGGTAGGTATATAGATATGTGTATAGAGAGAGAGAGGTAGGTAGGTATATAGATATGTGTATAGAGATAGAGAGAGATATATATAGGAAGAGGGAGAGATAGGAAGAATAAGAAGAGAAATCTATATATAGGAAAAAGGAGAGTGGGAGAAAGTGAAGGATGGGGAGGGATATGACAAGAGCGAAGGCCAAAGACGAAGACATCTGCCTGAACGAGACGACGACGACGTTCAACGGTCGAGCGTAAGTAGGCGCGCGCGTCCGTCTAACCAACCAACCAACCGACCAACCAATCGGCCAAGTGCCGTTAAACACCTTAAACACCTGCGGCGGCGACAGACCCGAACACGCGGCTCGGATAGCTACTGCTTTGGCCGACGACAAACGGCGCCGACGCCAGAAGCAGCAGCAGCAGCAACGAACGTACGAATACAGACAAGAGATACCTGCCTCGCGACTGAGCACGACACGACGACGAAGAAGAAGAAGATGAAGAGAATGAAGAAGAAAACAGCAAAGCAGACCGATAGAGAGCAAGGGAGAGAGAGAGAGAGAAAGGTAAAGACGACAAATAACGAGAGAAACAGGCAACTACTCGCAGCAACAACGACTACGACAACAACAACAACGACAACACAACAGCAACAACAACAACAACAACAACAACAACAACAACAACAACAACAACTACTACAACAACAACAACAACAACAACAACAACAACAACAACAACAACAACAACAACAACAACAACAACAACAACAACAACAACAACAACAACAACAACAACAACAACAACAACAACAACAACAACAACAACAACAACAACAACAACAACAACAACAACAACAACAACAACAACAACAACAACAACAACAACAACAACAACAACAACAACAACAACAACAACAACAACAACAACAACAACAACAACAACAACAACAACAACAACAACAACAACAACAACAACAACAACAACAACAACAACAACAACAACAACAGAGATGATGACAACAACAACAGAGATGATGACAACAACAACGACGACAACGATCAAAACAGCGGCGGCGGCGGCCGCAATAGACAATATAGAGACGAACACACCGAGCAAATACGGAAATGCAGGCACGCTCAGACACACGGACTCACAGCCACACACTCACACAGACTCACTTATACGCTCAAACACTACGAGGCACATGCAGGTCGCCGGAGACATATACAATAGATAGACGTATGCATGTACAATGTCGTCATTGCCAGGTGAAGAGCTAAAGACGCGTGCAGTTGTTGTCGCTGTTGTTGCTGTTGTCGTTGTAGTTGTTGTTGTTGTTGATGATGATGATGATAATAGCGCACGCTTAATGTGCTCCAACGGAAAGAATGCCCCCGAGGCTGCGGCGAAGAGAGCAGCTGAAGATGCGACCGCTTGTCTTGCTTAGTGTTGTCATTGTTCTTGTTGTTGTTGTCGTCGTCGTCGTCGTCGTTGTTGTTGTTTTTGTCGTTGTTGCTGCCATTGTTTGTTGTTGTTCTTGTCGTTATTGTTGTTACCACGTGCTGATGAAGACGATGATGGTAACAGTGGTCATGGTGTGCTGACGTACAACACACATTCACTTGATAGTGTCGGAACGCTCTTGAATTAACGTTCATTGCCGCCTAGTATTCACACAACAACCACAATAACAACAACGGATCAGTCTCAAACGATTTATTCTGTTTGGCTGTTCTGACGGCGTGGCTTATGAAGACGCAAGCGACACTTCCTTCTCAGTTGTTGTGGTTGTTGTTGTTGTTGCGGTTGTTTTTGTTGCTGCTGCTACTATTGTTGTTGTTGTTGTAGTAGTTTTTTGTTGGTTGTTATTGCTGTTGCTTCTGGTGCTGCTCCTATTGTTGTTGTTGTTGTTGTAGTTTTTTGTTGGTTGCTGTTGTTGTTGTTGTGGTTGATGTAGTTCTGGACGTTGCTGTTTTCGTTGTTGAATTTTCACTGCAGACAGGTTTGCAGAACAGTACGACGCCGTCGCGACAGAAAACCTAGCTGCTCATTTTAACGACCGGTCCTCATCGAAGTTGACCGACCGGTGATGGTCGGGGTGGATGGAGATGGTTGAGGAGTTGAGTGACGACGAAGCTCGTCACTGTTGTTCGACGCATCGAACACGATTCCGTTCGTTTGATGTGAGGCAATGTAATGCTATTTTCCGTTGAACAGGGACATTTTTGTTGTCCTCACCGTCTTCCGTTTCTTCACCGGCCGGCCTCCATCATCGCCATCATCATCATTATCGTCATCATCATCACGATCATCATGACACGTCGGCGTTGTTTTTTTCCTCTATTTGTCGGCTCGCCGATTCAGCCGTCTGCTACGTCGACGGTTTTAACTGGCCGTTCGACCGGAGAAGAAATATCGGAGCAGATCGGATGATGATCGTGAAGCGGGCGGACAGATAGATCCGAATACGAAATCCTGGCAGCGCCAGCAGCAGCGGTGTCGTCTCGATCGATGCAGCCGCGGCCGCCGTCAACGCGGTCATGACGGCCTGAGTCGCGCAACGGCAGTACAAACGAAACAACAACAACAACAACAACAACGAAAACAACAACAGCAACAGCAGCAACTACAACAACGACAACAACAACAACCACAACAACAACAACATCGGCGTACTAAGGTTGACTGAACCAAGTGACAACAAATAACACCGACACGGCAAAGCACACAGGCAGGCAGGCCGAGCAGGGCAGGGCAGGCAACACATGGCGCGTTGGACCGACGAAGACGATATCGTCATGACGGACGGGGACATACACATGATAATGATGATGGCGATGGCGATGACGATGATGACGACAACGATGACTAGGTCCCCCGAGGTGCCGTCGGTCGGAAGTCCGGATGTCTCGTGCTCTTCATCTGCCCATGTTGAACGCGAGAACGCGGCCATGGCGACGGAACCACAGGCGGCAGACAGGCGGACGGACGGACGGACAGACAGGCGTACAGAAGTGGGCGGCGGCGGCGGCGTCATACAGCGCCGGCTCAGCAGCGCTAGCTGAACGCAAACGCTTTGGCGCTACGATGACGACGACGAAGGCGGCGAGCTGGCTCCGTCCGTCGAATGAGCGTCCGTTGAATGACTCCTTACGGCATCTCGCCACACGGAACGACACAAGAAACCGGCGCTAACGGAACGCCGGTTTGTTGTATGTGGACACCGTCCGACGACGCAATATGGTCGATGACACAACATACACAACCGTAACAATGACGAACAAACAACAACAACGAAGACGACAACGACAGCAACAACAATGACGACCATGGCATTGCGATGATCTTTTTTTTTATAAGTGCGTTTTATGAATAACATGTGCGATAACCATCACTTTATTTGTTTTTTCCGTAAGGCTAATGCCCGTGTACGGTTTTGCACTTTGTTTTTCTTTTCGATGATTCTCGATGATTTCTGATGAGTCATGAGTCAATGAGTGACCAAGTTGTAGGTAAGTCACTGATTGATTGATGAATTGATTGAGCCATTAGTCTACGTAACCGACTAGCATGTGACAGATTAGCCACATTAATTTATAATTATGTTGGCAGACGACTGACCACTGACTGAGTTTGATCTCTTCCTTCTACTAATCGACTCTGACTAACTAACTAACTCCACCCCGCTATATTTTTCTTTGTTTCCTTCGCGTGTCCTCTTCTGTTGGAGCAGTAGCAGCAGCAGGAGCCGTCTTACGGCTTCGTACACGTGCAGCGGCCAACGACCAATTGACCTACCGGCTGATTGCTTAGCTGACTAGTTGACTCCCCAAGTGTGTTGTTGTTGTTGTTGTTGTTGTTGTTGTTGACGATGTTGTTGTCGACGTTGTCGTCATTGTTGTCGACGTTGTTGTTGTTGTTCTTATCGGTCCTTCATCGTCGAGAAAGTACCGTTGCGTATCTCTGTCCTAGACTGGCGATACCGCTAGTCGTCAGCATGCGATCAACGCCTGCTTGATGGATTCCATATTCGTGTATCGCCGTTCACCGTGTTGTTGTTGTTGTCGGCGACGTGGCCTCTGTGTCGTCGTCGTAGTCAGGCTAGGCCAGGCCAAGCCAGTCAAACAGGCAACAGCTCTAGTCCAGCCCTCCGTGCCCACCATATGGTCCTACTGGTGTACTGCTACAATTACTACTTCTACAACGAAATACGACGACGACCGACTACTACTACGACTACTACTACTACTACTAGCAAACCGCTTGTCTAGCTTATTCATCATGATCCGTGGTCGTTTTCCTTGCTTCTGCGGACACGCAGAAGATGCGATTGGCTGCATCATTCAACAATGGTGTGGCCGTGAAGGTCGAGGTGGCGATGACAGCAATGACAGCAAACACAACAAAGACAACGACGACGACAACAACAAGTAATAGCAACAACAACAACAACAGCAGCACAGCAGCAACAACAACAATAACAACGACAACAACAACAACAACAACAACAGCAATAACAACAACAACAGCAATAACAACAACAACAACGAGAACAACAACATCGACGATCACCGAGAGCAGCCAAAGACTGTTGGTTGTAGCCGTATGCATGCAGGCAGGTAGGTAGGCACGCATGGGTGTCTCCATGTACGTCCCACAGCAAAGAGGTGTCTCCAAAGGCCAAGTGCACGATCCTCGACCTATGAAACGGCAGCCAGCAGCTCGGGTTCCGCTTGTGACATCATCGCTATTAGCACGATCCGATCGCCAACAGCAACAGCATCATCATCACCACCACCGTTATCACCAGCATCATCAAACCACCAGCATCATCATCATCATCATCACCATTATCATTACTATCATCATCACCATTATCATTACTATCATCATCACCATTATCATTACTATCATCATCACCATTATCATTACTATCATCATCACCATTATCATTACTATCATCATCATCATTATCATTGCCAATGCCGTCATCATAATCTTCATCAACCTCATCACCATCGACTTCACCGTCACCATGAGGTCGTGCCGCCGGGATACTATCACAGAAGACTAACGGCGTGGTTGACGACATGAACGGCGGACAACAACGACAATGATGAGAACAACAGCACTCACAACAACAACAACAACAACAACAACAACAAAAACAACAACAACAATAGGAAAAGCAAGAAATTCAACAACAGCAACGGGATCTTCTACCTCATTGTCGTTGGGGATGATGGTGTTGTTACTCCTGCTGCTGCTGCTGTTGCTCATGATCGTGTCGAGTGTCGTTGTTGTCGTCGTCGTCGTCATCATCGTTATTATCGGCTTGTTACTCGTTCGGTTGGGGGTTGTGTTCTCGAGGCGTGTGAGTGCGGCACGTGCCGTGATCGTTGAACGCCGTTCCGCCATCGTTTGTTCCCGTCGAACCAACAACCCCCGTCGAACCAACGGGAATCAGTTCGTCAGTCCAGCATTCAGCTTTGAGCCTCGGTCGGTCGGTCGGACCCACCCAGCAGGCCCTCAGCAGGAATAACCAGGCCCAGACGTTTTCTGTGTGGTGGCTGTTGCTGCTGCTGCTTCTGCTGTTACAGCTGCTGCTGCTGAAACTGCTGAAGAGTACCCGTCGTGTTGTCCGGCCGTTGGTTAACGCGGTCGCCGTTGCGTTCCGCTGCCGCGGCTGCTGAAGTCGTCACTGTAGCTACTGGGGCTGGCTGGCTGGCTGCTGAAGGAACCTCAATGAAGGAAGTGGAAAGACGCGCGCGCGCCAGGCACGGACGCGTGAGCGGCTGTGAGCGATTCCATTCGTCGTTTTGGCTATTTATTTGCTCTATCTTTCCTCAGTCGTCGTCGTCGTCGCTCATCGTTTGTCGCTCCGACACTTTCCTTTATTTCTTCGCTTCTTCTTGTCTTCCTTCCTTCTTTCGTTTATCCGTTCATATATTCATTCACGTGTTCGATTGATCAAGAGAGAGAGAGAGAGAGAGCGGGCGAACGAGCAAACGAACAATCGCCTATGGGATGCTCGGTCGATCTAAAACGCCTCAACGTCGCAATGAATGGTGGCTTCTGTAGAGCCAGTAACAATGACAGCGAAAGGATGCGACGGTATCAACAACCACAAAAATAGCAGCAACAACAGCGGCGGCGGCAGCAGCAGGAGCAGCAACAACAGCAACAGCAACAACAACAGCAACAGCAACAACAACAGCAACAACAGCAACAACAACAACAACTTAACCTGGATGTCGTCGACGACACCGTACACGATCTCGACTCGACTACCAAGGCAGGAAAGGATGCAATAAGGGAAAAGCCAACCGACGAATACTTTTTCTTAGCGTACGCATTTACAACAACAACGACAACAACAAATGCTACTACTACCACTACTAATACTACTACTCCTATTGCTATTACGTACAGACCAGCCGATCGTCGAGACTACGTTGCGGCCTACGTTCAACTCAGCTGCTATTGCAGAAAGTCTACGAACACGGCGAGGCTGGTAGAAGCTAACGGCTTACGAGAACGTGTTGTAGTTTTTTGTAGTTGTAGTGTTTGCCGGTTCACACTCGTCACCGACAGAACACAAGAGAGAACGCAAAAGTAAACAGCAGAAAACGAGATACAGGGCGAGTATGAACGAACCAGAAACCGTGTGTCAGAGAAAAAGAGAGAGGTAGAAGTAAAAAGGCCGAGATCATCCGCCTGCGCCTCGCGACCGCAGGAGACACATAGGTGCGCGGGTGCGGGTCCCACCGTTGCACATTTGTATTAATATTAATAATTAATTAAAAATGCTATGAAGCAATGCGAGAAGCAGCCCTGTGGACATTAAATGTTGGCTGGGGGTCAGCCCGAAAAATATTTTTAGACATAAATAGGTGATCAATACGCAGGCATATATAGGTGATCAATACACAGACAGGTATAGGTTATCAATGTGGTCACAAACCTCATTGGGAACCACACTAGAACTGACTGGATAGCGGGCAATCGGAGTATTACAAGGCAAAAACGGGTATCCGACGGTTTTGCGGTGACGGCCTAAGTAGCAACCGATGTCCTACGTACCACGTTTTCGTACGAACGAGTTGGTGATGATGGAAGTTGAGAAAAAAAACTTTGTCGCATCTTAGTCTAGATCACACCCACCGGCTCGATCAAGGTTACGTTATGGACTCGATAGAAATTCTAGCCGCCTAGCTACCTCGTCGGTAGCTCTTGAAAAGGACTGCATCCCAAATGCACATGTGTTGTGCCGAGATCGAACTTACGGCTCCTTGTGCGAGAGTTGTCAGCCAGTACTACCGTCACGGCATCTAACCGCCGTCGTCGTCTATCGAGGGCAGTAAAACAAGCATTGATTCGTTTCTACCCTTGAATGTTTGCAGTCCCCGACCGTAAATGTGTCATTTCTCTGTATTTCTGCACGGTACGAGTAGCAAGAATTGTTAGCGGCCGCAGTCTCTGTACATCTGCCGCTGTAGTCGGTGGTCTGTTTCAATTCCCGCTCGCCGCTCTGTTTTGGCGGCTGAATTAAGTAGTATATATATATATATATATAAGCATACTATTGGGCGAAAGTGTTTTGGATCTGAAAGCTGAACTGCGTACGAAATGATATCTTCTTGAAACCATCTGCCAACCCGGGAGAAATAAGCCAGCGGCGCGATACGAAGGGCCTGCGCTGGCCTCAACTTTCCTTTCTTAGCGGTAACGACATGATCATTCGGTCACAACGGCGACGCCACAGCAGCGACGAGCAGGACAGCCGGGTAGGACAGCGACCAGGAGGAGACGACGAAAATATTAAGGCCATCACAACTACCAACAACTACTATGACCGCAAGGACAATAACAAGGATAAAAATTAAACCTGCAGAAGCAGCGGCAAAGAGTGAGATAGCAGCGGCAGGCGTCGCTAGCAGTAACGACAACAACAGTAACGACAATGGCAGCAACAACAACACCTCTGGTGCTGCTGCTGTTCTCTACGAACGTCGATTAAGTAAGTGAAACTAAGCTGAGAGCCCGGGTTACGTTCTACCAGACTTTCGATAATAGCGACTACAACATCGGAGCGACTTGTTGTTGTTGTTGGTGTTGCTCCTGTCCTTGTCGCTGCTGCTGTTGTTGTTCTTGTTGGCGGCGGCGGCCGCAGCTGCAGCAGCGGTAGGGTCAGGAGCAAAGCACTTCCACAATTTGGGCCAGAGCGGCCACCGCGGCTGGGCGCGAACCCTGTAGCTGTAGCGATGATGACGATAACGCCGATGATGACGATGATATTCTCCGTGCACTCCTGTGCACTCTGCCAAAACCATAAGGTTGTACCCTCTCGCCTATTGCCGTCGTCCTACCATGGCCACTGGGATCTGTCCTCCCTACTCGGACAGCGGAGGCCGAGGCACGAGGGCAGAAGTGATGATGGCGACGGGAATAGGGCTGATGGCGACGGGAATAGGGCAGATGGCACCGGGAATGAGGGGGCGGTGGTGGGAAAGCAGGGTATGGCGGCGGGTAAGCGGGGAACAATGACGAAGGCAGAGAGATCGCGCATTAAATTGAGGTCCGTTAACTAAAGCGGGGCCCGGGATCTTTTCGTGGCGGGGGCCACGGTCGTGGCTCGCGTTGCTGTTGTCGTCGTCGTCGTCGTTGTTGTTGTTGTTGTTGTTGTTGTTGTTGTTGTTGTTGTTGTTGTTATTATTCTTCTTCTTTGGTTCCCCCGCTTTGAGACCGTTGCCGCTGCTGCTAGGGTCATCCTTGCTATTGTTGTTTTGATCGAGGCGATACGTGATCCTAAAAATAATGACAACAGGCTGTTGTCTGCAGACCATCTGTACCTGGCTCTCTGAGATGTTAACCCATCGTTCTCTCTTCCCCCCCTCTCTCTCGTCCATTTCTCTCTTATTCTCATTTCCTCAGCCGACCATATATAATAATGTAGTAACTCTGGCCAGCTCTCATAGTCATGTAACAACCAGACTTGTGACGTGCTACGTTGCTCTTGACTCTGGTCAACCGACATTCTCATTACAGGGCTGGGCTAGATTGGACTGAACTAAACTGACTTTACACAGCGAACAGTCAGTGAAGGCACAGTTTCATCAATGGATCTGATTAGTCGTAGAGCTACTTACGTTACCAATGTTTGGGCTGCGATGAACATTCACATACATGGATTGACTAACATGTTGGTTACATACTGTTCAGGGCAAATCACTTCTGTTGTCGTTGCATTTAAACGATTATGCATAGTGTGCGATGGCGTGTCTTCGGGAATTAATATATATATATATATATATATATATATATACATTCATATATCTCACTCTTAGTAAGAAAAATGCACACCTGTGTGCATAACCCCTATCGAATAATAGGGGTTATGATTTAACCGAACTAAGCTTTGCAGACAATTTCCAAGAAAGTAGCAGTAACACAGTGCAACCGAGAGGATGACGTGCGATATGACTGTTTTCACGAGTCTTGGATTCGATATTGACACTGTGCACAATGGATAGAAAACGGGGATATTCTTCGTGTGTAGCTTAGTAATTTCATTACCTAGTATTTGAAAAGTCAGGTATTTATAACGGTTGCTACGCGTTAGCATTCTATTATTGGACGCTTCCATTTGAATAGTCTTTTTCATGCGGGCCTTGCTACCCCACGATTGATTCCTGCTTTATACGTGGCAATGATCTGCAATCATCGCAGGTTATCACGAGACGGCTACGGCTTTTGCGGCCGCCAGAACTGAAGTTTTAACTGCGCGTCGATTAACATGCACTTTCATGTCGCTCGCTGTTCATGCTGACATTCTAACTACTGCAGTCACTTCTTACTAGCGTTATATTATGTAACGAAGTACTTCTACATACGAGGTGTGTTCAAAAAGTATCGCGACGTTTGTGTTTTTTCAAAAATTATTCATTTATTCATGAATATCTATTTTGTCCCCTTCAAAGTAATCCCCATGAGATATTATACACTTGTGCCAACGGTTTTTCCAATCTTCGAAGCACTTCAAAAAACCATTTTTTTTTTATCTTGTTCAGCTCCTCCTTCGATGCCGTCTTTATCTCGTCAAGCGTAGCGTAACGTCGTCCTTTCATGGGCCTCTTCAGTTTAGGGAACAAGAAAAAGTCACAGGGGGTCAGATCTGGGGAATACGGTGGCTGCGGCATCATTAGTGTGTTGTTTTTGGCCAAAAACTCGCGCACAAGCAACGATGTGTGAGCAGGGGCGTTATCGTGGTGCAAAAGCCAATTTTTGTTCTTCCACAAATCCGGGCGTTTCTGGCGGATTGCTTCGCGCAAATTGCGCATAACTTGCAGGTAATATTCCTTATTGACCGTTCTACCCTGTGGCAAGAACTCATGATGCACCACGCCCCTGCAATCGAAGAAAACTGTCAGCAAAACTTTCACATTCGACCGAACTTGGCGCGCTTTTTTCGGTCTTGGTTCGTGCGGCAGCTTCCATTGAGATGATTGAGCTTTGGTTTCCACGTCATAACCATAAACCCACGATTCGCCACCAGTTATGACCCTCTGGAGCAAATTTGGGTCGTCGCGGACAGAGTCCAACATCTCATTAGCAATGTTCATGCGATGCTGTTTTTGGTCGCAATTGAGCAATTTTGGTACGAATTTCGCGGCGACCCGTCTCATGCCCAAATCATTGATAAAAATCGAATGGCACGAGCCAATCGATATGTTTAGGTCCTCAGCAACTTCTCTAACGGTGATTCGACGATTGGCCAATACCATTTTCTCCACTTCATTAATTTTTTCGTCTGTTGTTGAAGTGCTCGGGCGTCCGGCACGCTCTTCGTCGTTCACATCTTCTCGGCCTTCTGAGAACATTTTGTACCACCGATAAACGTTGCTTCGGTCCAAGGTAGCTTCTCCGTATGCCACAGTCAACATTCGGAATGCATCCGCGCACTTAATTTCGTTTTTCACACAAAATTTGATACAGGTTCTTTGATCCATTTTTTTGAATAGGTAAAAATCGAAGACGATCCAAAACACGTGCAAGCAAAGCAGCTGTCAACAATTAAGTGAACATTCAAAATGGCCGAGCTTGTCGGCATAAGTGAGAGACATGAGTACCAACATAACGCCACAAAAAATCGAAATTCGAATATACGTAACCCGCGAAAATTCACAACCTCGTGTATATATATATATATATATATATTGTACGCAAGCCAAAAACCGCTGACGGCACCGGGACGTTAGAGTGCATCGTAAGCACTAAACCTAGGCATATCTAACATTGCGGCGCAAAAATGCTAAAGTGTAGGTGGCTTCGGAGTACGCCATTATCTCACGTTCTCCCGCCGTCCTCCGTGGCGTCTCCCTTAATGTTTGATTCCATTGCGTGCTTCGCCGACGATTAACGGGATTTCTGCTTCAAAAAAGAAACATAACTCTTTGTGAAATTGAAAAAAATCTTATAAATGTCGATAGCCAAATTGCTGTAAAGGCAGTATGGCCACACGGATAAATAATACTTGCGCTTTTTGTTTAGGCTAAGCGTGCTCTAATTAAAATTCTGTCACTAAACTTAGCTTCAAGTTCATTGTGATGTGTGTGACACTAGCAGTTTGCAAAAAGCTGTGCTTCGAATGATGATCTACCACTAGTCCTTACACGTTAACGTGCTGCAGGTAGTTAGCGTGTAATAGCAGGTTAGTTATTAGTGACGTGTGCTTCACGGATCTTTCTGTTTCTGCTCTTCTTTAATATATATATATATATATAAATATTTTTTTTTAACATATACTGAAATCTTTTATTTGCTTAAATATTAGAGGTAACAATTGTCTCTTTATGAACGTGTACACCGGTTATATATATATATATATTTTTTTTTTTTGAATGATATGACGATAGAAGCTGACAATAGTATAAGCATCGGTGTGCTTACATCGTATTTAAGCTTTAATCGTAAATAATCAATGTTATGATATGCCGTGTAACGCTTACCGGCGGCTAAAATTGCCGTTGCCATGGTTGCCATCAAAGACAGCATTATCAAGAGTATCAACATACCTTAACGGAAACCGGCAGAGAACATCGGGTTCCACCCAACCTCAGTAGACACACACACTAAGAGGATAAGAGTCCTTCCGATCTTTATTGTCAAAATTGTCATAGCATCATCAACGGGTGCATAGCATAGAGCAAGATCATTCAAGGTAACAGAGCGCTAGACAATCAAATAAAAATACACTTTCTTAATTACTAAGCGCGCTCACTACCACAGTTGACACTTGTGTGATGTAACGGCTTTCGACGGTCACGATGACGGCGACGACGACGACGAAAGGTACGCAATCCGCCCGTTACAGTAGGGCTCCCAAGATAACCAGCCAGAAATGAACGGCAAAGCGAACCACGGCCGACGATGACGGCGTCGAATCCATCCTTTAACGGTTTGGGGTGGGCAGAGGGGTCACGGGGGTAAGCACGGCTTCGGCGGTCGACCGGACAGCGGATGAGACATGAAGTTTGGTTTGGAAAGATGAACTCGTGGGAATGAGTCAAAGCGAGGCCGACAGCACATTTCGTAGCATGTGCCACAAAATCAGGCTGGCTGGCTGGCTGGCGTTCGGAGGGAGTAACACAGTAAATGTAGTAACATTGTCATCCTTATCATTACGTGACCCTGTCAAACTAGTGGTTCTTGAATCAAGCTACCCATGACAACGCTTAGTAGGCGGCGCTGCTAGCTTGACATATATATGTATATATGAAAATGTATATATATATATATATATATATATATATATATATAGAGAGAGAGAGAGAGAGAGAGAGAGGCAGAGAGAACGCAACACATATCGGATCAGCCTACAACGTAGCATTACCCGCCTCCTAGTCCACTTTGGCAAATTGTTCGCTGTACGAGGAGAGCCTCGTGTGAACTTACCTCACGTGCATGCCTTTTGCGTTAAGAGTCGGCTTTGTGGTGTCAATGCTACTGATTACTGTACTGTTAGATAATAAAGTATATATATATATATATATATATATATATATATGCAATTAAAACCTTTTTCTTTTTAAAGGCGCGCTATTGGTTCATTCCTGTCTCATACTCTTGATATTTAAAATAAAACAGGAAGAGGGTCTATTAAGCGTTCTGGTTATGCCGTCTCTCCTGAAGACATAGGACACTAACGTGGGGTCAACGGCATCACCCCCGTTCACGTTCCGCTGGTTCCCTGATTTGGAACATGATTTCAAAAAAAAAAGGCAACCACGGTTACTGATCTTCTTTCGTTGGACGTTATACACGTAAGTCAGGCTCTGTCTGCCCTTCGCGGACAATGGACGAGGACTAAAAAAAAACAGATCTTTTTAGGAAAACACCAAAGATATATAAAAATGGAAATACTAATATATATTATTTATATTAGTATTTCCATTTTTTAACGGAAGAGAGATAGAGAGAGAGAGAGAGCGAGAGGCTAGCGGAATAGACGAAGAAACGCAAAAAATAGCAGGACATAACAAGCCAGGACAAGTCCACCCAGAAGAGAGACTCTTCGGAGTTGTGAAGCTGGTACAAGCTAGCTATTGACTACTGTCGTTTTTGCTTGGCTGGCTCCGTTCGACGACTCCGGTGTCCATCTGGCGCCGAGTGAGTACTAGCGTTTCTGCTACTACTACGGCATAGAAGCCATAAGCGGACGCGCCTACGTGCCGGCCGGCCATGTCGGTCGATGATGCTCGTCGGAATAATTCTACGATCAGTCGATCTCAGAAGCCGCATCGTGTTTGTGACTGGTACTAGAGAGTTTCATTCGCCGGCTTGATCCCCGTGATACCATGACGACGATGCCTAGCACAACAGTACCGTCATGCAAACCGGCAGAATATATAAGAGAGGAGAGCCGTCAGCTACATAATTTTAACGTGCCTCGTACACAAACGACAAATATATATAGATATATATATATATATATATATATATATATAATGACGAACAGAAACCACGCGGATTAATAAGCAGCCTACCAAGCTTTACTTGTGCAGTCAAAAGGGCAGCTGGCGTAGCTGGGCAGACGTCCTGACCCTTAGCTTCATTCTAATACTTTGGACGTTAAAGCTGCTATCGCTGTGTCTCACCTATTCACTGTCTCCCTTTCATTTTATGTAGTATCGCTGTATGGAATTCAACTAAAAGGTTCGCCGCCAACTCTCTGCCGTTTTGCGATCTCGGAACGTCGCCATTCGACTAACTGTGAGCCTTTCTTTGTACTGCTATTAATACTAGCCCTAGTATTTATTTGGTAGGCCGCGGCGATATAGTTGTTCAGTGTCTTAATACTGAAACTGATAGGATTGATAGGCATATTGACAAATCGTTTTATAAACTTAAATATGTATGTAAGTTAGCGATACACATGTTTCCGGTACTCATACATATATCCTGCAGCGGCAACTAAGCCTAATTGGAAAGATTTAGTGAAAGACTACACACTTCAAGTACTGCCATAATAATCGCCTTGTTCGAGGCAAGTTGAGCGGTCATTCTTCTTCAGGACTGACCAGGCATAGCGGGCAGCAGGACCCATCTGCCAGGTGTCGGGTCGTCTCCGACACCAGCTTGCGGCTGTGTTTGGTTGAGGCAAATAGGGCCTAGCGCTGAGCGCGTGGAGCCTGAGCGTGTACGTTCGTGCATGTGTGAGTGTGTGTGTGTGTGAAACAACATTTAGTGCATTGGAGGAGGGGGAGCAATATAAGCAGCTGCAATACCTGTATTGAGACAAACGTGCGGTGAGGTCGGATCGGATAGGATCGCAGGCCCTCAACGCCAGACATCGCTAGCAGCGATGATCTATGGCGTCGCCTTCGAGACCATTCTACTCCTTTCCTCTCCTCTTGCTACAGGAGGACAGATGCAAAGCGAGAGGTCGAGGGTGCAGGCAGACGTAGATGGCTGACGTTCAACGCCACCGACAAGCCCATATGCGCCCCGTGCAGCGGCCGTCACCCCGCGGCCGTCTCCGCCTCTCTATGTCCCTATGGCCGTTTTAGGTGTCGCTGTCGTCGTCTCCGTCGCCCAGACTTCTTGTGGCAGCAGTCGCCAAAGTCCGAGACCCTCGTCCTCGGCGATTTCCCTTCGCTGGGCCCTGCTATCTTACTAGATCGCCCTTCCTACGAGGTCCCCGACCCCTTGTTGTGGCCTGCGTCAATTCCATCACTACCGCCACCACTTCGATCACTACAATACCTAACGGCACGGTACGAAACGCACGCTCGTAGAAGGACTTTCGAAGTCAAACGGCTCCAGCCTGCCATAAACTAGATCTGTGCCTGGCGGTGAGTCACGCGTCATTTCTTTCATACGTTGTCTCTCTCCTTCTGTGTGTTCGCTCGCCTTGTCCTCCTCCCTGTCGCGCGCGCTCTCTCCTTCTCTATATACATATATATATATATATATATATATATATATAGACGTCTCTCGCATACCGAACAGGCAACCTCTGAAGGATTCGCTCATCGTCAGAGTCATTACCGTTGATCGGCTACTTCTAGTTCTGCCATCATTCCTTAACCTTTGATCGCATATCGTTATTTCTTTCTCTTTCTCTTTGTATGTGCTCTTAAGAACACTATCAGTGAGTGCGCCAACTTACGAGGGCACGATGAGATGGATATATGAGAGCAGCTTATATATATATATATATTAGCAGCATCACACCGCGTCGGTCTTAGAAGAACTGTATCATATGGACAGACAGAAAAGCTGCTAGCGGAACCGATATCCGGCGAGACTCCGCATAGCTCATGCATGAGAGCAAGACGAGAGGAATAACTGTTATCGCCGGTTTGCTGATACAGCGGCGGGGGAAGAACGTTATCACACACTGTCACTTTGACGCTTTGCTGTTATATATATATATATATATATATATATATACATACATATGCGCATTGTCTTCATACTGTCCCCGGTGTGTCGTCTGATACAATGTGTTTGCTTGTGGACGCTCTTTAGGCGCGTTGCCGTGGCTCTCGTTGACCTGCCGTCGAATATTGCTCTAACCGTCCGTCCGTCAGCAAAGTCTAGCCCGCGAGTAAGTTCATGCCTTATTGCGGGAGGGCGGAGCTGTGGGGGTAGCTTTGTTGCCGGTGAGGACGAAAGAAAAGGGGAAGGAAGATAAGGAAAGAAAGAGAGGGGGGAAAAGGGAACTTGTGATGAGAACAACAACTACAACAACAAACGACGGCGGCGAATTCGTTGTTGTTGTTGTTGTTGCTGCTGCTGTTGTTGTTGTTACTGTTGTTGTTGTTGTTGCTGCTGTTGTTTCTGTTATCGTTCTCGGCTGCCTCCACCGCACCCACGGCACACACATAACGACAAGATTCACCGCTATCGCCGATTGAAGTCGTTTGCAGCGAGAAAGTGAGTGAAGGCGTGAGCGAGAGAGCGAGCGTTTAGAGTAGCACTCGCGTTATGGTATTTGGTATCTTCGATGTCTATTCACAGACAAGCCACCGTATATTCATATATATATATATATATATATATATGAATATGTACATATATATTTATGTATACATGTCTTAATAAGTACTTACTTTCACAATCGTTAATGCAAACTGAGTTTTTTTTTTATCTATCTAATAACATTATCTATCTATACTAAAAACGGTTACTCACAAATGTATATATACAAGTTTTCAATAAGCATTCATTTTTACATTCATAGATGCAAATTAAGTTATTGGTATATATCTCATTACAATCCAAAATATTATTTATGTTATTCATAAATAAAATATATATACCAAACACTTAATTTGCATCTATTAAAGTAAAAATAAATACTTATCAAAATGTTGTTGACACAATTACGTGACTTGTTGGAAAGGAGGCCACAAAATCTATCAACTAATGAATGTTGGGGCTTGCCTTCCAAGCTGAGCTAAACATGCACGGAGAATGCTTCTCGCAAGTCGCCTTGTGGGTTAAACAAAAAAACTCTTTTTAAGTACGTAAACACGTACATTCAAAAGCCGACTGACGGTTGGCTGTCTGTAGTCCAACGAGCGATCAAACAGTCATCAATCGTGATCAATCATCAATGATTGGTCCAGCGCTACTAGTCAAAACCTAACCGGTCGATGCCGATGGCTAACAGAGCCTGGTCAGACCGTAAAAAGTGCCTCAATTCTTTGTAGAGTTTTTTTGTATCGCATGCACTGCTACTCCTCTCATCGGCGAGAAGCACCATGGTTTTGATTATTGCTTGGATAAGTAATCACTTGGATGAAAAACGAATATAATGTTTAATTTTACTTTACAATAACGTTAGGTTTTTAGAGCACTCCGTGGGTTCATATAAAAGAGTTGGTGGATTATATCCCATGCCTTATCATTCTCGACAGAATAGAACCTAACATTGCTGTCACTTCATTGTAGCAGGCTAATGGATGATAATGCATACGTGTCTGACACATAGGAGCATATTAAACCGAGAAGGCAGCCTTGCAAAGCAGAAATGAGTGACACGCGTAGAATGCTAGCGATGCTTAGCCACTACAAGTAGCAAATATAAACTGTTGCGTAGGCGGGGACGAGCCAAAGGAAAATTGTTGCAATTTTTACATTTAGTCGAATATGTTAAATAACTTGAATTGTACTTGGCACATCTCTGCAGGCAGACCCTGCACCATGTACCTGGTATTTACATGGCGACTGTCCATGGACAGGTGCACGAGAGTATATTAATAGTAACAAAAGCAGAATTTTAGGATAAAGCCTTAATGGTGAGACAGGATCCGTCAATTGATAAATTATATTTGTCACAATAGCAGCGCATCTAAGAAGAAAAACAGCGGTAGACAATTCAAGGTATACATTTTATAAACCTTATAGACCTTTCGACGGTTACGCGTACGCAAGTAATGCGCAATTGTCTGAAATGACCAGACGAAGCGGGGTTTTTAATTATACCCTTTAGTGGAAGAAGATGTCTTTGGCCCCTAGCTAACTCCGACGCAATACGCGTTTACATGCCCATTTGGTTAACCGGCAATTTACCTTACTGCAAAACTAAAATGTTGTATGAAATAATCCGCACTTGTTTACTTATTCATATTACGTATACGTTTTAAACTTTTTATTTGTATAGTCAATTTTACTCCGTAGATAATCGTGTGCGTTAATATATATATATATATATATATTCGGCGGAAAATTTTGCATAACCTAAATGACACCTAACGCAAGCTAGCAAAAGACAAATAGGTGGAATAAAGAAAGTCATAAAAATTCGATTTGTTGTTATAACCTACGTTGAAGCTTTCACGTGCAAAATCGTAAAATTTTGCCATTACGCTCAAATGACGAACACTCTCTGACGATAGCAAATTTAATGCCCGTCATTTTCGTACCAAAGTGATGGTAGTTACGTTGTTGCTGAGAAACTAGGCTTTTTCAACAGCCATATCGAAAGCAAAGGCATGTATACTTCCTAGCATGACCTGCTTTACCACAGAAACCACTTGCGCACGTCTAGAAACACACCAGCATTTGTTTATTATAAGAAGTGCTCGGAGTTCCGTCCGCGTACCACTAAACACGTTCTCTAGCGATTGCACAGGCTCTCTTGCACTTGTGTAAATATGTTAGGCATTGCCCTAACGGCGTCAGCAGCGTTGAAGATACGGTCAACCAGATCTTCACGCGATTCAACGGGGGTTTCGTAGACAACACTCTTTAGGTAGCCTCACAAAAAAAAGTCGAGGCTTGTTAAATCGGGGGATCGAGGTGGCCATGCTATAGACCCGCCTCGGCCGATCCACCGATTCTCGAATGTCTCGTTTAGGTATTCTCGAACCGTAGCAGAGTTGTGTGGCGGCATTTTCAGACGAACGCTTTCCAGGACGCTTTCTAACAACTGGGGTAACGTATGGATACGCAGCTGCATCTAATCTGGCGGGAACAAACACACTAGCATTTGTTTACGCTGAGCAGCTTTTGTGCCGGCTTTGTTTCGAAATTATTCGCCGTTCGCACGAGTTTCTATTGGAAGTTCGCGCTGGCGTTAATTCGAAATTATTTGCCGTTTGCACAAGCTTCTATCGGAGGTTTGTGCGAGCTTTGATTCGGAATTCGCGTCATTCGAGGCGCCAAAACACCATAAGAAAAACCGTTAACGCCAAATGCTATAAAATTAAGTGTTAGGTTCTCGAGACGCGCCACTTCATCGCGAATTGCAGACTCTATCATAATTTCGTGATGAGCCGGTTTACAAATGTGGAAAAGGCTGACATGCTCTGCATTTATGGTGAAGCACGCTATAACGCGAGAGCCGCGCGACGGCTATACGTAGAGCGTTATCCAAATAGACTCATACCTAATAGTCGCACGTTTACTAATATATACAGTCAGTTATGTGCAAGTGGGTCATTCCATGGCCGTTACTACGACTCTGGACGGACACGGACGACAAGAACAGCTGATGTGAAAGAACTCATTCTTCAAGAACTAGCCGAACGGCCTTCTCTGAGCATTAGGGAGTTATCTGTGTATGCCGGGGTTAGTCTCGCTACTGTGCAAAGGACACTCACCGATGAAGGACTGCATCCATACCGGTACCAGCGAATTCAAACTCTGCGACCCAGTGACTTTCAGCTACGTACTGAATACTGTCGACAGTTTTTGGAAAAAGTGGATATACTGGACAGGTTCCCTGCACTTGTTCTGTTTAGGGATAAGGCTTCGTTTAGCCAAGATGGTGTGTTTAAAGCACACAACACTCATTGGTGGGCCTACGAAAACCCGAATATGACTCGCGGGCATAACCGCCAGGATCGGTGAATGTCTGGGCGGGCATGGTAGACGACTCCTTATAGGTCCCCACATACTTCCCGCCAGATTAGATGCAGCTGCCTATCGCGCGTTTTTGATTTATACGTTACCCCAGTTATTGGAAAGCGTCCCGGAAAGCGTTCGTCTAAGAATGTGGTTCCAGCATGACGGTGCGCCGCCACACAACTCTGCTACGGTTCGAGAATACCTAAACGAGACATTCGAGAATCGGTGGATCGGCCGAGGCGGGTCTATAGCTTGGCCACCTCGATCCCCCGATTTAACAAGCCTCGACTTTTTTTGTGGGGCTACCTAAAGAGTGTTGTCTACGAAACCCTCGTTGAATCGCGTGAAGATCTGGTTGACCGTATATTCAACGCTGCTGACGCCGTTAGGGCAATGCCTAACATATTTACACGAGTGCAAGAGAGCCTGTGCAATCGCTACAGAACGTGTTTAGTGGTGGGCAGACGGAACTTCGAGCACTTCTTATAATAAACAAATGCTGGTGTGTTTCTAGACGTGCGCAAGTGGTTTCTGTGGTAAAGCAGGTCAAGATGCTAGGAAATATGCGTGCCTTTGCTTTCGATATGGCTGTCGAAAAAGCCTAGTTTCTCAGCAACTACGTAACGCAGCACCATCACTTTGGTACGAAAATGACGGGCATTAAATTTGCCATCGTCAGAGAGTGTTCGTCATTTGAGCGTAATGGCAAAATTTTACGATTTTGCACGTGAAAGCTTCAACGTAAGTTATAACAACAAATCGAATTTTTATGACTTTCTTTATTCCACCTATTTGTCTTTCGCTAGCTTGCGTTAGGTGTCATTTAGGTTATGCAAAATTTTCCGCCGAACACACTGATATGATCGGTTGCTTCATGCGTTGACTGGTTCTCCCGCAAACGTAGATTTTGTACAACTATGTAGGAGAAAATAAGGCAGAATAACGACTTTTCTAAATTTCATCCTCACTCCTAAACAAGACGTTCCCGCGTCCTCCCTCTATAGGGAAAATTTTTTTCTTGTCGAGCTCTATCAAACCTCGAAAGAAGTACTAAACTCTCTGAATGACCCTGTATATATATATATATATATATATTTATATTTATACATTTTGTGTTGCCGCTTGCTAACAACCATCTATGTAGAAGCGATTGTTTTTCGGCGTGCTTTATCGGCGGTGACGCTCGCCGACACTTGACGACCTTAGCAGCAGCAGTGCCTCGTGTCTACCACGAGTTCGCCGAACTGCCGGACCACCGACAAAGTTTGAGTGGAAAGCCAGCATCCTCTTAGAGCAGAAACCCTGGAGGGCGGCGTGTGGTAAGAAGAAAGCAGGTTGGGGAAATCGCATGCCCGGTGGCACTTCCTCGAGGCAAAACGACAACAGCGACGACGATGACGACGACGACGCTAAAATCGCCACCACCGGCCCTCGTCTATCTGGTTAACTATTGGTAGTCGACTGGACCGTTGACCAAGGGTGATCGGAAGGGATAGACAGACCATAGGCAAGGAGCCCACGTAGCCCAACTGCCTACCGTTCTTTCGTTTCTATCCGTTTGCTTAATAAGTCCTACACGCCTGCACAAACACCAACGCACACAGACACGAACACTTCCAAACGCTGCCCACAGTTGCCTTATGCCGACAGTGTTGCCTACAAGGGCGGGCATTTGCCACCACCCCTTCAATATGTTCCAGCGTTGTGTGCTACAAGTCTTAACGCATGCGGCCTGTAGCGGTCCGTCTGAGCATGAACGTGCCCTGTATAAACACCCGCCATGGGGCTGGGTGGCAGAGTGGTGGTTTGCCCCAATCACAGCTCTAGAGGTTAACGTTCGTCGCCTATTCGTCGCTGTAGTCTCAACCAACTAATAGATACGGCCGAACGCTGTACGGCCAACTGGCGAGACTGGCGGTGATGGTGAATGGTAGTCAGGAATCTTCCAATCTCGCAATCTGCCGCCGCGAGGAACTTGCCCAGAGCTGTCGGGAGAGCGACGGACGGGCGAGAGCTAAGGACAACGCCTGCCACTTACTTCTTGCAGAGACGAAACGAAACTCGGCCTTTTCCTTTCGGCCGCTTCTCCCTTCGGCGTCCACCCTGAAAGGTGGCGGTTACCTCAATGTGGCGGCGATGATTGAAGCGCGGGCGGGCGGGCAACAAGCGCTGCATTCAAATCAAAAGCCTTTCGTTAGTTAACTGTGAGTTTGGCAAAAACCGAGAATTTGCCCCCCACCCCCCGCCACCCCCATCCGTCCTTCGCTATTTCCGACCGAGTTTTTTTCGCTCTCTCTCTCTTTCTGTCTTACTCCTAACTACTACAGCGACTATCCAATTCAGATGTCAGGCTTTGGTCAGTCGTCGCCGGCGGCTGCCCAGAGAGGCAAACTAGCCCTCGCCGGTTGTAGTATAAATCGTAGTAGCGGCTCTGATAGATACGGTCTAGACCAGCCCGCTGGACTCATCGCCGATGACCACACCCGCCGCGGCCGCAATCTCGTAGGATAGAAAAGGACACAGGACCAACAACAGTGACTGACGGCGGACACATGGATAGATCGGTAGATAGGAAGATCGTCCGACGAACCTGGATGGACGGACAGGCAGATATTTAGGAAAGGCTCGTCCTTCGTCGTCGGGCATAGCTGTTCCCACTGTCCAACTTGACGCAGGCGCGTGCCCGGCTTCCTTGAAGGTTTCCTGTCCCCTTTTTTTGGAGCCACTACCGGACAGACTCCCACGGACCAACTCGACCAGTAGTCAGCTGCAATATCGCGATGTCCGTTGTCCACCCGCTAGGGGCTAAAACATTGTCGGAACAGGCACCGCCATCTCTGTCTCATCATCGTCATCGTCCTCCTCATTCGAGTGTGGGTGGCCTTTCGTAGCTTGTAACGAGGCGGACAGTCCGTTTGTCCGTCAGCTACTGGTGAATACACCAAGCAGCACTACTGGTTAAGCGGAGGTGGGCAGCTAACTTTTTAATTTCCGCCTAGTTATCGTTGTCGTCGTCGTTGACGCGAATGGAAGTGGTGAATGGTCTTCCCATCGTGATAGTTGTCTTCAGGAGCTTCCTCGAACTTCCTCAAACGCACGGCGACAGCAACCCGAATATGTGGAATAGTAGCCCCTGGTGGAAAGGTTACCTTCGACTCACTCGCCCTTCTGCTCCGACTTGCTAACTACTAAGTCGCCCGCGCACAATTTCATCATCGTCGAGTCTCATTATGACAATTCAGTTGTTGGTTAGTGCAAAACAAACTCGGCTATAATAATATTTAATAAAAATAATAGTAATAATAATAATAATAATAATAATAATTATTATTATTATTATTATTATTATTATTATTATTATTATTATTATAACCAAGAGAACAAAGCAGGCCTGGTTTAAACGTTCATACCTCACAATTGTTATAACTGAATAATAATAAAGCAATAAATAATAATAAAAATTATTATTATTTTTATTATTATTATTACAAGTATTGCTATATGACGACACCTTCTTACGTCCACTACAAGTACGGCCAGCCAGGCACCCTGGCAGCGAGTACGCTCTGCAACGACCTCAATACACAGCAGCCCCCTTTCCTGACCCCCTTATCTAGCCTTGCCTTGGCCTTCTAGCGTCCGCCTCCTCTGGCAGCATCGCACAGCGGCGTCCGCTGGCTTCAGGAGACACTGTCCGAACGACGCTGTATGTCCCGCTTCATCAGCGGGGCGCCCCCCACCAGACGCACCCCCGGCTTGTCGGACGAGACGTTTCCTTTGTTTATTAAGATTGAGAAGTGTGGTCGCCGCCTCTGCGGTCAAACAGCGAACGCCCGTAGCTGGTCTGGTGTTTTTTTGTCGCTGTGCACTCGCCTAAACCATTTGGAGGAAGCGCAGAAGACATCTCTCCTTGCCTCGTGCGTGTTCTCCCACTCTCTACTCGTGCGTGTTTCTTCGAATTTCTCGCCCTTCCTTTCATCGTCATCATAACCATTACCAGCGTCACCATCAACCTTACCCCAATCTTACCCCAACCTCCACCAGCATCATCATCATCATCAGTATTACTTCTACCATCAGCGTGACCACTAGAACAACGGTGGCTGGCAGTCGCCCACCGTCACTGGCCAGCGTCTTTACAACGACGTTGTGATGTCACAGACACTCGCTGAACGGGAGCGCTGCTACAAGCAAAGCGATGAACGCATGGTAAACTGCATAAGCAGCCTACCTACATACATACATGCAGCATGCATGCTTGAATACAAGCTTACAGGCATACATGCATAGTACACATACATAGACAGACAGATAGATAGATATCTGCACACGTCATGCGATACTGCACAATAGCCCCCTTTCCTTGCCCTCCTCCTTCTATCCTCCCGTGCTCCCATTCTTTCTGTCTCTATCTCTTTCCCTTTCTCCCTTTCTGTGTCCTCTCGGTGTCCGCGACGCGTTGGGAGCGAAAATTGTAGTGCTCGTGATTGTGCTAGCGGTAGTTGTTTTTAGCTGGTGGACATTGTGCAAAAGCCGCTCCCCAGCGTCCACGGGAATATGGCCGGAGAGCGTTAGCTCCGCTGCCTTCAAGCTAATCAGAAGTGCAGGCTCTCTGGCTCGACTCTTAGAGCCACTGCCGATGCGATCGCGGCACTGGCCTCGCTCGTTGACGACGTCGCTGGCCAGTATTTCTGCTGTGTACCTGTGTGTTCCCTATTGTCTGCCAGTGTGAGCCCAGACCGCGTATCCTGTAGTTTGTACGCGCGTAACTTCGTATATAACGCTGAACGTGTACTTACGTTGAGCGTTCAGCGTTGTACTTGGCTAGGCCGAGTTGAATCGGACCGTTTACAGAAATCTGTATGCCCACCCTCTGTTTGTGCAGGCCGCGCAAGCCCGTGCAGGGTCTGCCCGCGTTTTCCTCAAGAGCATGTCGCAAAGCTGTACTGGTCATCGTACTGGGTCGTATCACAATCATCACCATATTTTGCCTCATTCTTTCGGCGACTCTCGGCGACCTCCTATGAGAATGACGATAGTAATTACCTATGCTTATATTACTATTATTAATATTGGCACGTCGCACGATCAGACTGCGATCGTGGTGGCCGGCCGGCGACGCATCGATCCTCATCGTTTCATCTCTTTTATTTGTTTAGTATTTTGTCACGTTTTAGTATTGCTACAATGGCATCACATTGCCCGTGTTGTTAAGTCTCGAAAACGGCACCCGCTTTCAATAATTTTAAACATGATAGAATATGTTGCACATTCATATCCGGAAAATATCATCGACCCAACATCGATCCAAATAGCTGGCGTTGACCGACATGTCTCATGATGATATTTCGTGCAAATGAGGTGAATTGTGCAGAGACACTCATCTCAAAGGTTATGGAACCCAGTCCCGTGGCACAGTTTGTGGTGGAACCAGACTGAGAAGAGGGTCAGAACGTGGCCCTCTTCGAAGAGCGGTTCCATCCATGCATGATCTAAGATGTAGAACGCGGTTTAGCATAGATCCTCAATAAACGGTCTTGTTTTCTATAGACTTTAAAATGGGCATGTTTTGTGCACTTCTAGGAAGGTCTAAAAGATCGTTCCCTCGCCATGCCGAGAGCGCTAAGCAGCTGAGCAGATAGGTATTCTCAGATTAGTGTGAAACCAAATGATGCCACCGAGACGACTACTATTAACTCGCTGAGGTGTGTGGGCCAAAAGCAATATTCTGCTTGGCATTAGCTTAACACCCAGATAAGTAAACTTCAAGACGACACATTCTACAAGAACACCTTCAAGCTAAGCCTATCACTTCTCCTCAAGGGTACCCGGATTTGTACTTAATAGCGTTTGTCACTTTGACACGTTAAGACTTTGTGCTCGCTGTATGTCTCCAGCATCTTTAAAGGTCGATTTAGGTCAATGAACACTCTACTATATACCACGAGGTCGTCGCCGTAAAGCTTTACGCGAACACACGAGAACTGGTCACTGATAAGGCCCGGCAAATCACTGAGTAAGACTGAGAATATAGAAGGCTGAGGTTATCGCTCTGGCGATATCGCAGTGGTTTGCAGGAAGGGCCGGTGTTCTTTAGTGCCTTATCTAGGATGACCGAGTTTGCGTACAGGACAACTACCGGTATTTGCAAAGCTCATGGCCCTTCGCTTGCAGCGGCTAGCTTCTCCGTTCCAATAATCTTCGTGGGGAGAGTGTCAGACGCTGCATTGTAATCCACAGATTGGTGCTTGATGGCGACCGGGTACATAACGTCGTCTAAAAGCTCAACAATATGTTAATACAGGTTTGTTTTTTGGCTAATTAATACATTACTAGAAACAACGTTTTGCAATACTCCGCAATCGCTATATGATGTACATCATACCGCGCATCTTAAAGGTTATCTTGACGCCTAGACTGAATTTGGTGACCATCGTCGTAACCCAGAAAATGTGTGGCAGAGAGCTGAACATGATTAATAAACCAATTTAATTTGTTAAAAATATATATATTTTTTATGGCGCAAATGTCGGCCCACAAGTAAACTGACTATTGTATGTATCTAGGTAACAGTTTGTAAAATGTAAATAATGTCCCCCTTTGACAAAATAATGGTGCATTTGAATTGAATAGATATATATATATATATATATATATATATACAACAGTCGGACTCGTCGTGCGAAAATAATCTTAAAAAGTACATAGTCCAATACAAGTCTGAATATCAGATTACGTCCAAGCTTCCCTACAAGTTACGGCCGTCAGGGGGACTGCTTCGCTCTTGTGTTAGCGGGCGCTCCCATTTTGTTTGGGGCACAGTGCACACGTTCACCAACGTTCGCCAACACGAAAAACTACAACGGACATCAGGTCGTTGCTTCGTTGCAGCTGCATCAGCTGGTGGCGCGCAAACGCCAGACCAGACGGAAGCTTGTGTGGCAGATGTCGCGCTTCGACGCGACGAGACCGGTAAAGAAAAGGACAGCGACGCGACAATAACGTGAAGGATTCTGACGACAATAGCGAACACTGTCCAACTGGAACTGATGCGGGACAAGCAAGCACAGACTTTGTAGTCTCTTTTACTGCCTGTATGTCTGTATGTATGTGCGAATGTTTGTATATCTCTTTTGCTATATCTGTATCAGCATCGGCGGTGTCAGCGGTTCTCGGCGGCTACTACGGCTTGGACAGTGCTGTTATAGTTCTTAGCGGACTATGAACGACGGTCGCAATCAAGCTGAAGGCAGATCGGGGGGAGTCGCGGGACCAAAAGGGATGGTATTGCTGCATTGTTGCATTGATCGCATTGCTAATGATGTCGATGGCGGCACACCGGCCTGTTGGCACAAGATGGCGCTACCGTCTACATTGATTGTCGTCTCGTTGTTTTCCTATGGGTAATGACAATGTGACGGCATGTCTGACGCCGATGAAAATAACGGTGACGACTGCAGTGACCGGCACCATCGTCGCCGAGCCCCTTAGAACACCTCATACGACTGACTCTCCCATATGCACCTGTGGGGGTTGGGAAGCAGGGGGTGCAGCCGACCGTAAGAAGCAAACATGGACGACTCGAAGTATTGTGATTTGCCGATGAAGAACTGGCTAATGCCGGCGACGACGGCAGTAGCTATACGCGCAATGAGGGCAACGCTAGCCAGGCCAGGCTACCCTGTACCGGGCTGGATGCGAGCAGGCAGGATTTGAGGGGGTGATTTGGGTGGTGGTGATGATGATGATGGTGGTGATGATGATGATGATGCTGATGATTGCGGTGCTGATGAGGACGACAGCGACGTCGACGACGACGGGCAAAGGGGAGCAATCAATCATAACTTTTGCGCATCCTTGTTTTCCCGGGTTCGCCAGGCCCGTTGCCACCTCAGCAGCACCCCTTCGCGTTCGACTTCTTGCGTCACTCGCTCGCTTGCTCGACTGGCAGCTGGCCGGTGCAGCTTCCGAAATCTCGCGAAGGAGCCTCGCTTCCTACGTCCTTCCCTACCTCCCTCCTCAGGCCGGTGTCGGGTCTCGTCGGCCCGCTAGTCTCTCGCTAGCGCAAGAGTTCTTCCTCTTTTGCCCTTCCCCCTGCCCAACGCCTCGCCCCACTTTCACCGGTTTTAGCCCCGACATAATCTGCCGTTATTCGGGCGGCAGCAGCAGCAGCACCGCCCGTTTACTCTAGTCAGGCAGGCGAACAAATAAGTGAGTGACTGAGTGAGTTTGCAAGCAAGCAAGCCTCCTCGTTGCCTTTCGATGCCCTGGTGGTGGATGTCGTGGTCGATGGTGGACCACGGATGATATGATATGACATCGCCCCCATCTTCTCGGTCGCGTGAGCGGCCGTGATCGTCTCGATCGTCATGGAGCCCTTCGATACGCTCGCCTTTACAAGAGAGAGCGCGAGAGAATGTCCTGCAAAGCAGATGAAGCCGGACTTCATTTAGTAATGATCGGACCTGATGGGAGCTGCCATCGTTTTCCGCGCAGATCGCAGTTCCTGGGTTCCTATATTTTTCTCCCTATTCCCTTTTTCTCTCCTCCGCTCTCTCTCTCTCTCTCACCCGCTTGCTCTCTTGCATGCGCTGTATTTCTCCTAGCAGGTCTGTGCTATGCGCCGGGACGCCCACAGGATACCTAGGCAAAATCCAACAGAAAGCCCGGAATCTCGAGGCCGCCTGCCGAAGTGGACATATCGACGTTGACCAAAGTCCGGCCTCTCTCTCTTTGTTCCATTCTCTTTATCTTCATTGTTTTCTATCTTCCTTCTCTACCTCACGCGGTGCCAATCCGCCCGCGACCAGCTCTGTGGCAGGATACTGGCATTGTTAACGCATCAGCATCTATCTGCAGAGAAAGTCGATAAGCATCAGACCACTAATTACTCGGAGCTTCCGTATTACTTATCTTAGCGGCACCGGGTGCATTTGCAAATTGATTATATAGCATAGCTGTAACTAAGATGTCAGTACAACTCAGTTACGGATAGGGCAGGCTAGTCGCTTCTTTTCCGTTTCTGATTGGCTCACTCCTACAGCGGGGGACGTGGTTTCTGCTTCCCCAGCTGTTATGTACTAATTAGTATATATATATATATATATATATATATATATATATATATTCTAAGTGATAGTCGAAAAAAATATGGTTTTGTCTAAATTTGGCTGGAGTATGCATTGGGAGCTTATTTAAGACGTCCTCCGTCTGTAAATATTTCTGCAACGTAACTGAAAAGCACGCGGCTAGGCCTATATATAACAGTGATAAAAACAGACATATTTAAAATAATGTATGTCGAAACAATGTGGGCATTCTGACAAACCGTCGGCAGGAAAGTATATAAAAATGACGGAAGGGGTCGCGCCAACGATCCTGGTGTGACACATGCTTTGTCAAGGCTATATTTTATTATTATTATTATTAGATATATAAAATAATACGCCTCTAATAGATGTGACTGTATGGCTTTTATCCCGGGAAGACCTGCACCTCTGAGTCTACTTTGTGGACGGGGACTAGCTAGCCCATTTTATAAACATTTTATCTATATTTTAGAAAGTGAGTGCAGTAGAATTTGTCTTGAAGTACTTTACATCCTGCCACGCAGACAGAAACGCGACGTATGCGGTATGTATTGTCTTTCAAGCCACCTGGAAGTCTGTCTGTCTCACTTCTGTGCACGTTGAGATCGGATCCCTAAAGGACTGCACAAGATGTTTGGTATCAGGGATAGAACGTATTATGTAAGTACGTAACTGCTCCTAGTTTACCTCAGGAGTTCCCGCATATACCGCCGGAGTTACCGCGGAGTCAGCACGCATAGTAAAGAAACACAAGCAAAGGTTTAGCGTCGCTTTTCCTACTAGACGATCTGCGAGACACTACATTGCATCTATGGCTCTCAAATTATTATTATCATTGTACCACAATCGCGGCGCACCTAACGCTGAATGGAAATTAATGTTTGGACAAAATGATCTCATTATAAACAGAATAGTCTCATTATATTAAACAGATACTAAGCTTACCAAAAAACGCTTGGCCACATTCGTGGTCAAGATGTGTAAGAGGCAAACGCCCGATTGGAGATCTGAGCCACTGTATGATAATCGCGTGTTTAGAGAAAAAAGAGACCCCTGAAATTCTAACATATAGTTAACAACTCATAAAAGCAGCTCACCTTACGTCGAATGGCATGCCGCATTATATTAAACAAATACTGGGTCTACCAAAGAACGCCTCGGTGACATTTGCTGCCGCATTGTGTAAGGAACAAACGCTAATTAAGAAATGATTCTCTGTACGAGAATCACGTGTTTAGAGAAAACAAGAAAGCTTAAAGATTGCCAGTAGAAAAGGCTCCGGAGGTTCACATATATATATATATATATATATATATATATATATATGTTTTTTCTCATGTTTCTGGCATAATTCAGTTTGCCAAACTATATGATTTAAAGAAGTTTACGGCAGCTTCAATTTATCGCAGTTAAGGTCTGTGTAAATGCCACAGTATCTTCAAAGTCCATAGGAAGCCTTGTTTTGTCACAGTCGTAAACTGCAATTGATAGACATGCACCTCTACATGTATACAATGATGTACGCTATTTTTCAGCCCCCAGTAGCATACGTTCTGCCAAAACGTTCACGAAATTAATCATGCGGTTTCAATACAATTTGTAGCTGTAAATAGCACTAAGAAACTTACGGTGGACACGATCAGATTCTCTCTCACTCCTCATTGAGACTGCAGGGCAAGCGAGCCAATACACGTTATGTATATTGTAGCGGTTACGTTCTTTTTTTCCGCGCTTAATTAATAGTGTCGAGTTGTGCTAATTCTGTTTGTGTTGTTATGGCCTCATGTTTCTTCCGAACTTGCTCGGGGTAGCTCAACTGCGCCAAATCGTCTCGTTCTGAGCCCTCGTGCCCTTCGAAGGCAAAAAGGCGCCTGTGTAGGTGCAGCGCGTGCAGCAATATTCGTTGACTTTTTCACCCATCTTGCATGGAAGTTGCGTCGAAGTTAAGGCTTCGTCGGCCCAACGCACGACGAAACGTTATTAATTGGTTGCCGTAGTAATCCAGCCAACGCTGTCTCATGATCCATCGAGCGCAGGCCTGGCCAGGATGGCCACGCAGGACCCCGTGACAGTCTGGACTGGCACGGGGGGGGGCGAGGAGCAGGGGAGTCGGATTGGGCGGAGATCGGTAGCCGCGTGGCTACAGCGAAGTTTGCCCGCCGAGGATGTTAGGATCGTTGTCGTCGTCGTCGTCGAACGCTCTGGTCGGGCGCTATTTGAAACTTCCCGCTGCCACAGTCACCGCGACGCCGGTGACGTTCGGTTCGCTGTTCACCCCTTGAAGTGAACTTACGAACACTTCACTGGTTGGATGATGCAGCAGCAGCCGCCGCCGCCGCCAAGAAGGATAAGCCAAAAGATAAGCTTTGCAATCAATCATAAATGTATGATGTGGCGCGTACATGGCGCGTTCTTGTGCCTGTATATATATATATATATATATATATATATATATATATATATGTGTGTGTGCTTTCTTTGTATCTTTATGAGAGTGTGGGGCTCTGTCTCCTGATATGCGCGTTTCGCGGCCGCGTATGCCTCTGCGCATGTACGGTGAGCATCGCTGTGCCGATATCATGTGTCCTTATCGCTGAATGTGTCCGCGTGTCGCGCAAGTAAAGTCGCCTTGTTCTTCGTATCTCTGCGTTGGATGATGGTGGTGATGATGATGTATTGTGTGTGTGTGTTTGTGTGGGTGTGTGGGGTGTTTTTGTTTGCGCCAATCTTCATTTGCAAATGTTGCCTTGTGGACATCCGTATATTCAGACGCATGCATTCAGGGGCTCGCATGCACACCCTGACGACCCCCCAGACACTCGGACATCAAGCAATGTACCCCTTTCTTTCCTGGCTGCCACCAATACTTCTGATGCTGCTGCTGCAGCTGCTTGTCAACAAACTCCCTCAGTGCTTTCTATGTTTTCTCTGCTGTTGCTGCTTGAGATGCGTCCGGTGGGCCGGGCCTGTTCTCTAGAAAAAAAGTAGAATAGAAAGCTCATTCAATCATAGAATAAAGAAGAATAAGAACGAAGACGTCGTCTGGGCTCATTGTTGTTTTCACTGCAGTGAGGACGCAGCAGCACGAATCGGTCATCGGCGTATAGAGACCGAAAAACAAGACAAAACGGCAGCCGGAAAAAGCGTGAAGCCGACCCGCCAGACATGAACGGTACCGGTTGCCAATTCAAACATTTATTCACCTTTGCCAGGTAGTATAAACACAAATATATAATATCTCTTCACTGTATACAATAGCGGCTAACATTGCACCATTGGGCATGGTCGTGTCACATTGGGGGTTGAGCCCACAAGACATCCGGTATATAAGTATATACTACACGGACTATATGGCTACAACCCAATTTTCTCCTATATGAAAATAGACTAGAAAGTGCTCATCGCGAATATTTTAAGATCGGGTCAGTCAGGCTACCTAGGGAAGGGACCAGAGCACAGGAAGCGGCGTGGTATCTTCCACAGTGTGCTTCGCATCTGGAGCACCTGCAATGCTCATCTGGTTCGTGGAAGTCCCGCACGATACACAGTTTATGATGAAAGCCGTGTACGGCATAGCGGGTTACGACGTGACGGTTGTAACGATACGCCCCTCTCCATTCGTTACGTGTCATAGCTCCAGTTTCGAAGAATTTATCATCGATATCCGCGAACTTTATCTCCCAGCATTCGAGGTTGTCCTTGAAAGCCGTCGTCGTTGACAGATCGAAGCGGTGCCGCAGATCTTCGATGAACAGCGGTGTGTCTGCTAAGAGATATACTAGGCGGTTCCGGGTCGAGATGTGTAATCCCAGGGCCCTCTTGAGAAAGGAGGCCTTAACACGGTTAAGCTGTTCGAGGTTTTGCGCCGTGAGGTCCTCCCAAATGACACGTATCCCATACGACGCGATCGGGGCTATTTTGAGATCGAACAGTCTCAAGGCGGTTCCGAGTGACAATAACTGCGGCGATTTTATTGCCCATACGGCGGTCACTGCCTTCCTGCACCTCTCGGCGATGTGTGCGGTGAAGCTGCGTCCGTTATAAGAAAACAGTAGCCCTAGGTATGGGAACCTATTTACGTACGCGAGCGGTACACTGGCGTATCGCAAGGTGTCAGTGCCAGTGATCCTGCCGCCCCTCCTGAATTTCATTGCTTCTGTCTTTCTCTGGTTTACCGTTAGACCTAAAGCATTTACAGCGACGTAAAGACGGGCTAAGGCTTGCTGTACCTGAAACCTGCTTGGACCATATATGACCAAGTCGTCCGCGTACAAGATAACTTTGACTAGATTTCTAGGGCCTCTAATTTGGGCGGGCAGGTCCTTCAGTAGGACAGAGAACAGGAGAGGGCTCAGGTTGTCACCCTGAGCTAGGCCTGTTGTCTGGGCAAAAGGTTCGAGTTCGGCGATACCATCCTCGATGGTTACTCTGTTCTCCTGTAGGATGGCCGCGAGAAGGTTGAGCACTTTAGGGGTACCGGTTGCAGTGAGGACCAAATCAAGATGTCTCATCCATCCAAAAGATTGCTGAGATTCAGCTTCAGTCGTCTTCAGAAGGCTTTCCTCAGGGCTAAAAGAATCAAGTCAATAGCAGCAAGCACAGCAACGGAAATCAGCAAGAAAGAGACTAAAATCAAATCCGTCAGTGCAAAATGTCCTAGTGGAGTGAATGCCAGATGACCGATCACGTCACTATAGTGTAACAGCAGTTAGACTGTTAGGTATATAATTACAAGATCCCCCGCATGCACTGTGCGAGAGCAAATACAATCAACAAGTCAAGCAGCAGAAAGGAGGAAAACTCAAGCAATACGCTTTTTAATAACTGAGGCAGTTATTACTTTATATATATATATATATATATATATATATATATATATATATATATATATATATGTATAAACGAGTCATTTAAAACAAAAAACCTATTTTTCGGCAAGAATTTATTTGGTTTAACGATGGCTCCTCCTATGGAGTAGGCATTATCACATATCTGGCACAACGCACTCTTCCAATCAGGAAATTTCATACAATATGTTAGTACCTTTTAGGGATCTATTTAGGATCCATGTATCTTTGTAATATATCTGAACTCAATGATTCACGCAATTGAGTGTGATGTGAATTACCACCTTATAGCCTGTGCCAACAATACAGCTTTGTTGCTCAATGTGAGCCCTTCAGAAATGGACTGTGGTCTAAAGAATGTTGTAGTATACGACTATATAAAGTAGTTTGTGGTATACGGTGAAGAAGTAATCAGCATAGCATAGATTTGGTCTGGTTGGCGACACTACTTACAACTCTGCTCTTGTTGGCACCGCGCAACGTTAACTGGTTACAGAACAGGTACGCTCAGAGGAGGTAGTCACTCCTAAATATAAGGAGTGACTGCCTCTCTCTGAGCTCGAATGCAAGATGGCTGGCATTAGTGCCAGATTAACACATGGAATACTGTCCACGTATTAGATCCATGTCCAGATGTTACACTACTATAGCGTAGACTTAAAAGGGCTGGTGCAGATGTAAACCTTCAGGTTATTAAACGATTTAAAAATCAAGGGCTCCACCACTAGGTTCTAAACGAAGCTCGCTAACCTTCTCCTAAAGAATATATAGTACAAAACTTCTTAACCCGATTTCTAGAATTACTATGTTGTTGCTACATCGATACTGACGCGTTGTTAGATTACGTGCCGATGCCTCAAAATTGTTCGTCCGAAACAAGCAGTTTTTGACGTCAATAGACAACATCGAGCGCACTTTACCCTGCCACTCGTTTATACTTTATTATTATTATTATTATTATTATTATTTGTAGCTGATTTACAGCTACCCTGCAAAAATTCAAAAGCCTACAGTGAGATAGGCAAGTATCCTACTAAATTGAACCCGTAACGCCTAGTCTCGGAGTCGGATCTGCCTCGTACCTGGCTAGACACGCCTAATTCCTACTGACTCCCATTATTAAGAAAATCGTGGCCCTAGGCCAAGTCGTCAGTGGCCCTAAGCGGCGGGTGTGAGTACTGCACGGCCAGTCCCTGTTGTGACAGTTCCTATCGTCTGTAGCCATTGTCTGTTCCCTTGACGGTGCATCCATCGAGTATCGTCTGTCCACTGTCCACATACTCGCCTCTTTCGATTTCTCAAGCCGAACGTAAGCACGCTCGGTCGCTCGCACGCCCAATATACTCACCCACCCACATACAAAGCATCGCCCGTTTGTTCGTCTAGCTAGGCCACAGGCCCGACAGCCGGCCTCGAACACTGGACAGATGAACCATCAGCGTTGTTTATCCATGCCCTTTGGTTGATCCGGCTGAGGAGTAGCAGCGGTCGTTGTGGCAGTATACTAGCCGCCGCCCAGAGCTAGCCACATAGAGAGGAACTGTGTTGGATGTAGATATCGAAACGTAGAAAGCAAGGAACTTTTCGTCAAGGCAAGAGAGGAAGAGGCGTGGAGAAAGCGCAGTGATATAGAGGTCGACGGCGACGACGAATGTTAGCGAGGAGACGACTGTGAGCTGATGTACGTACCCCTATCATCATCATCGAAAGAACTACCGCCGAACACCTAGTTCCACCTCCCCCCCCGCCTCCTTTTCTCCTGCTCCTCCTAATGTCTCGGCGGCACGCCATGCATCTCATCGGAAACGGCTGCGATCCGAAGTAGAGGTTGGACAACAGCACCACCACTACCACCACCACGTCCACGGCACGCGCGCCGAGCCACCATTGAGCAACCCAACCGACTCACTCATCTTGGAAGTAATCAAGGATTTGGGGGGGGGGGCGGTGGGCTTAGGGGTAGGGAATAGCGGCACGTGGAGCGGGGAAATTCGGGGGAGGAGGAGTTGAAGTATCGTTACAGTGTGCGGCATAGCGGCGACGAAGCGGCGAAGACAATAAGCGAGCGTACGATGTACCTCGATCGACAGTCGTCTTTCCTTGCCAGGTCGTTCTCATTTCTTCGATGTATCCCTCCCGCTCTCTCTCCCTCCCTCTCTATCTTTCTTTCCGTGTTTCCCTGTGTGCATCTGCCCTTATTTCCACGCCGATGTTGATCTTTGCTTCCTCTTGCCCCGGTAGCTACTTCTCCTCGCAGAGTACTCACAGACGGAGTGCGTAGTCGGGAAGAACCGCAATCATTGCGCACACTGCAAACTCTAATCAGGCCATTCATTTATTTATCTGATTCGATGCCTTTGAACAACAGGGCCAGCTGTGTCGCACGAACCTGCCATACGACACATAACACTTCTCACAACAAGATATTTTAATACACTGGAAAGACCTACGGCTGTGGTAAATATATCGATCTGACCGACAAAGCAGAGGCATAGCTTGGGTAATGAAATGTGTAGAGTTGTTCTCTTACGAGAACGAGAATATGTGTCGTAGTGTTCTTGTTGCGCTTGCATGTTGTTGTTGTTGTTGTTGTTACACTAGCCAATTCGGTCGATAACCCAATTCATCATCATTACCACGGCATTAAAAGTGACCAAACAAATGCGTACTTCTTAAATCAAGTTGTAAATTACGTGAGCATCTAGCCTGCAGTCTATTTTAGACTTTCGGACCTGGTATTCATTTTATTTCTACTTGACACCTTCAAACAAAATAAAAAACTAATGCTATACAGTAGACTAACGACAAAAAAAATAGTATTGTTGCTGACTGACTAATAAGCGTTAACTACTCACCACTTTTTTAACTTCTACGGACGAACCACATTGCGCTAGCCACAAAGAAACTTACTTCTGACTTGACTTCGTCGAGTACTCCGTCGAGGTTAAGACGCGCAAATAAAGTCCTCAGCTCTCATTTGCGAAACGACTAGTCACTAACCATAGCACGCTCTAATATAAAGGTGTGCCTTATCATGTGATCACAGTGAACTGTACTCTTTCTCGCTATATATATATATATATATATATATATATATATATATATATTCTATTAGACTAGTCCCTGTATAATGAAGACATTTTTTAGGAAAGTCTATTGTCCGTGTCTGCATATATATACATGAATATATTATTGTTCATAATGTGTAATGTGTGACATTTTAAGTTCAATATAAAATTATTGAATTTAAATAAATTGCATTTATTTATTATTTGTCATTTGGAGGTGACGGCCCCATACAAATATATATATATATATATATATATATATATATATATATATATATATATATATATATATATAAATGTTCGAATTTTAATTAGGAATTTAATGTGCATGTGTTTAATACATGTGAATGTTTAAATCCACGGCACCGATGGCTCACTCCTCATCTATCACTCGTGTCCGAGTGGGAGTCTTGCCCGACCCCTGACGCGAAGACGCGACTCCATCCAGTCTTTCATAGTTCCGAGCACCGAAATCGCGTTACCTCTCTGAATCTCTAGGGAAAGCCGTTGGCAGAAGAAAGTGCCCGCCCTCTTGTCCATCGTAGCCTGCTGTAAAGCATCGCCAACCTGAAAAATAATATATATATACACACATCGATATGTATATTCGTGTACTCAGGCAATAGTACCCAGGATTTATACTGGTTTTGTATATATATATATATATATATATATATATATATATGTGCCCGTTAACTTCACTTCGCTGTCAATATTGCACAACGAGGTATGTACTACTTTAAACTATGCTTAAGAACCTTTTAGGCGACTAAGGACACTCTTTCAGTCTGCATTAACCCGTTTTCAATATATATATATATATATATATATATATTACGTGACGTTTTTTTTAAATTAAATAATGTTCGTAATTATGAATATGCTGGATTTTAGCAGCAGGGACAGATATTTTCTTCTAAAGGGTCTGCCTTGCTGGCTGTGGCCAGAAGAAACGCGGCAATCATAATTGGCTCATTAGACTGAGACCACCATCATCATACAGGTATTATTTCTTCACAGGCATCCATAAGCAAAATAGCAACCTTACTCCTTGATGAGCGATTATAGTGCTCCAGTCAAGTTTAAGACAATCGTAATCGCAAAAAAATAATTTTCAAGATCAGTTTACGACAAATTAAATATTACTGATTCCGCGCAGAAAAGACTGACAGAAAAATAGGGAGGTAGAGTATCACCACCACTTACACAATGATATAATAGTAATTAAATAGTTATCGCAGGAGCACACGCAGAATCTTACGCAGACAGCGTTAATAAATGCCGACGCCGAATAAATGGCTTCTTCCTCTGGGCCGGAGGGGACACCGGCTTGTGAATCGTAAAAGAAAAAGAAGACATATCTTAGCAGGGAAGCTGCAATAGTGGTCGCATTGTCGCAATAACATCATTACTGGCAATCGTTGTAACATAAATTTCTAAAAATAGTTGTTTTATTTTTTATTTGTAATTTAGAAACTCGAAGCGTTGTGTTGCAAACTGGTATGCAACGTCATGAGGTAACGGGCGCCAGGCGTACAAGATGGGGCATCTTTCAAAACGATCGCTGAGAAACGCGACTCACGGCCCACAACGAAAGGGAGCGCTGTAAGGGTTGTCAGAGGTGACAGCCATCAGTCACAAAGCAAGCGATTTAGATGCCAAAACTTTACCAGATACGACACATGTAGGTAATGAATGGGTGGTGCCACAGCTTGGTTAGCTGGTTAGTTTGACGCCAACGATGATGAAGACGAGACACAGCTAGGGGGAGGGGAGGTGCGAGCCGGGGGCTGGAGGTAGTCGATCAAGGTAGAAGTAGAGAAAGCCGATCCCGACCGATGGTGCCTGTTTGCCTGTTCAGCAAGCCTTATAGTCTGTCGAAACCGCCCTATTTTTCGTCTTCCTCAATGGATAGACGCACAACACAGAAATCAGTGAGGAGGCTAAATAGAAACGGGTAGTAGAGATCATGTCTGCAGAGAAAGATTCTACAATATACATTCCGAATATGTCTTGAGGCGGGTTTACATACCGGAGCACATAAACGTTTGCCTCCTCTCGTTAGGCACTTGCTCATAGATATGACCAGATGTCTAGGAATTGTATGTAGTCAGACAATCCTTTCTTTTGCCTGTCCAACATTGTCCATTTGAGTGTCGGCTTGCAGTATCATGCACATGGAGCAGCACTACTAGCAGGAACGGTATAGTGCTGGCACATTGAGAGATGGTATCGCGTGTAAGTGGTTGACCCGTAGTTAGTGAGATCGACTTGCGCTATGTGTACATTTATGTCTGTGTACCGATAGCTATATTACCGAATAGGTAGCGCGTATTCTATGCCACGATATCACACGGTCCCCACCCGGCAATCCGCCATAGATGATATGGCGATACAGCGACTCGTTTTTAGCTCGTTACGGCGGCCCTTATAGTTTTAACTAGTAGATTGGTTCCATCCGATGTGTGACCGGCGAGGCGGTGAAAGAGGGAAGGGAATACGCAAACAGTGGAAAGATAATATGTCAGCAATACGACAATGTGTTCGACATCGTGCATTGCGAGCATTACATGGGTATGTCAGCATCATAACAAACGTGACGAAGAAAAGAAGGAGTAAAAAGAAAAGAGAATGAAGCAGAAATCAAAGAAGAAAAAGAAGAAGAAGAAAACTCTGGCAAAATAGAGTCGTGAAGAACGGCGCATCTACACATCCAACGGATCACTTGAGCGATGGCGTAGCAGTTACCGAGTTGCGGCTTCCTTCCTGGCTATTAGAACGGGAGAAAAAGGCGGGAACAGAAAGGGGAATTGGGGACGAGAATATGATATCTGGTTGCAGTGCAAGCAGCAGCAGTACCAACATCAGTCGTGCGACTAATTTGATCAACTTTGATTCTCTCTATTCGTTGCCGAAACCTCGCAGGGTAGCGCAGGCACCTCTGCAAAATTCCTGCAATTTTCCTCCGTCTCATCGTCACTCTCTACGCCCCCCCCCCCTCCTCCGAGTGTCCTTCTCGTTTCTACGACTTCTTGTTCTTCCCCTTGGACTGTTCCAGTTGTACGCCCACACACACCCACACACACATACAACCACCCACCCACCCGCCCGCCGCAACCCCCGGGGGGTGCTTGCTGCGCGACGCGACTACTGCGCGCGCGTTAGCCCATACATGCAATCCCGCACTCTCCGCGCTTTCTTGCCTGCGTGCAGAGCGGAGCAGTTCTCGTGTACGAGACAGGCGGAGGCGATCACCACCACCACCACCGGTCGCACTACCATCATGCAGCATGCACGATGCATGCATATACATACATGTATGTATGTTGGTCGTGCTTTTGCTCGAGCGGCGGCGGCTGCGACAACAACAGTAGCAGCAAGCAGTAGCGAGGGCAGAATCGCCATTCTAAGGCACGGCTGTATCGACGAGATAGGCTTCAAGGTTTGGTTGGCAGGCACGCAGAAAGACATGCAGACGTCGTTGTCGTTGTCGTCGTCGTCGTCTGGTTAAGGCATCGGGACGGGTTAGGCGTACTAAGACTCCGCGCTCAACTCCCACTTGGATGACTTGCTCGCTTTTCTACTAATACTACTCGTTCGAGTAATAGCAGCAGCAGCAGCAGCAGTAGTAGCTGTAGCCGGAGACGTAGTAGAAACAGCGCTAATGCATTGGACCCTGCTAAAAATTGTTACCCTCTAGGGAAAGCATCCTCGTCGAGAAAAGGCATGGATCGTGTATGGATACTTCAATAGACTGTACAACGTAGCTGGCTGACTGGTTGGCTAGCCTATCAACCTACCTGCGTAGGGTGATGCTTGTGTCGAGTTCCATGCGCTCAGCAGCGCCTCACAAGCCTCCGGCCTTCCCTGGAGATAGTTTGTCATCAATAGCGAAAGAACCAGCGAGTAACGAAAGGAGGGGGGGGGGCGGGAGAGAAATAGAAAGATGCTGAACTTCAGTTCATGAAAAAGCCTCACGTTTACTGCACAAGAAAGGCACAGTTGGCCCCAAAGTGTGCCTCTGCGGGCGGGCGGCAAAGAATTCACTATTTAAGCCAGCCGAGGTAACCGAAGCAACACGCTGCATAAAGTAACGTAGCACGTCTGCTCGTGGCATTACAACAGTGGAAAGATTAGGAATCTGTAGTAATATGGCAACAAATGCCAGTCCGACAATGTGTAACCGATATTGGGGAAAACGATGATATCTTCACTAATAAGACCACGACAGGGCTAAAGAAAGAAAACTTTGACGTCAACAACAATAAGAGTAACCATAACCACAACATGACATAATAACACAGACGCATAAAACAGGTAGAACGCAACAATTGCAAATTGTGTGTATAGCCCACTTAACAGCAGAGACAAGCCAACGCTAATAAAGTTCATCCGTTTACAGACAACATACATTTCTCCTATATTTAATGTAAATCTGAAATAGACACTGGGTGCAAGCGGATTTAACGTTTAAGCAATGTGGCAGTGTTTTCAGATGCCGTAGGCCAATAAATGTTGCAAAAATGCACTCAATGCCAATAATGCGTTTTGTTGTCTACTTTTTATTCTAGGTAGGTCAGCACTCAACCCGAGTCCCATTCAGCACCGATCACCGTCAGGAAAAAACGTAGGCGAAGTTGCGCGATGACGACGGCTACTAAGACAACACACTTGCTTTCACTAGGACAACATTAGTGTACGCAAATGTGTACGTCGGGTGGTAAAGCAGAAACGATCACCTCGTTTAGAGCATAGCCACGTTGTGGATCAGAAAAATAGGAAATATTTTGTCCAGTTTGCAAGTTTTGCTCTAACTAATCATTGATTGGAGAACATTGTAGTGGCACTCGGCAGGGAGCGGCGGGGGGGGGGGGGGGGAGAGGGGGACAGCAGCAGCAGCAGAAACCGTAGCAGAGGAAACACCAGAGCCCTAGAGCCTTGATGGTGCATGGCATGGTAGTCCTGTGGCATTTTGCCCTGCCATCAAGCCGCCGGTCTGCCTCGACCAATTAGTAGAGTTGGTGGAGACATGGTAGAGCCTCTTTGCAACATTCTACCAGCTCCCTCCACTCGTTTCATTCCTCGCCCCTCTTTCATCGTGTGGCAGCAGCAATGACGGCCACACTGCAGCGGCGTTAGGGGGCGTTGTTGGCCACGGGCACGGGACCAACGACGAACCCTGTAAATTCCCTTAGAACTCGGCACTCGCTCTCTCGGAGAGTCTCCACTTTGGATCGCTAAACTCCTGTGGGCGAGCTCTTCTTCCGCTTTGGTCGTCGTCGTCGCTGCTCTAACGAAGCTTTATTAAGTCCACGACGGGTAGGCGTCGTCCTCCTTATTTACTCCCCAACCCTGAGGTCCCCCTCTTATAGGCCCCCGACCCCCACACCCCCTGGGCGTGCCCCTTGCATCCCCTTCTTCAATCAACCTACCCCCAACGCCTTCCTTCAGCGGCTTGTCTGTATCTGTCTGTGTCGTTGCGTGTGCCTCTTTTGGTCTCGTCTCCTCCCCCCCCCCGCCCCCCTGCACGTCTACTCCCCGAGACCACGGCCCCATCAGCCTGCCGTTATTCGAGAAAGCCGGCCTCAAAACTAGCATGGTTGTTGTTGTTGTTGTCATGGTCGTGGTACAGCGGAAGCGCCTTCTCTCTTAATAGCGTCCTTTTGCCAGTAAAGAATCACACATAGACGAGGAGACGAAACCGTGACGCCACCAGTGGTGACGGCCGCAGCCATGGCGAAAGGCTGGCCTGTCCTTGTTACAGCGACCACTCCAACTATGAATACTATTTTTACAAGTGCTGCAAATAGTGCTACATTTCTGTCGCGTGTAGACGAAGGAGGAGGGGAACAAGAAGTAGCCGTCAATGTAGTAAGAGCAATAGTAGCCGATACCATCTAATCCTATTGGCTGGTGGTGTTCTGTAATCGGGCACATCGCGCAGTAATAGTGATGATAGCGGTTTACGTGCATGTAGTGTTTATGTGGCACGTATGCATATTAATGTATGTGTATATATATATATATATATATATATATATATCCAATATATAGCGTTGCATGCTAAAGGGTGTTTAGGGCCGCTACTGCTGCTGCTGCTACTGGCGCTTGTACATGGAGAGCTACTAGCGCGTCGCGAGTGGAGAAGAGAACGCAAAGGAGGTAGAGAGACGTAGCCAAGAAACGCAACAGAAATGGCGACGGCAGTCGCATTGTGGCTCGATCGTTTAGACAAACCGCCACGACCACCACCAGGCAAGGTTGCTGCTGCTGCTGCTTTTATCCGGGCTCTAACTGCTTGCCACTGCAAGGATGTGATTGGTTGGGCAGTGTGACGCCACATGACCATGTACAAGTGTAGCGTCGGTGTGCAGCTGGTGCTGGTTGTAGTGCGTGGTGGTGGTGGTAAGCTGCCGTCTGGCTTGATGGGGGTTGTTTGAGGGTGGTCTGGGGGTTGTTTGAGGGTGGTCTGGGGTTGTTTGAGGGTGGTCTGGATGTTGTTTGGGAGGAGAGGCGGGGGGCCTGAAGAAGGGCGAGCTGGCGGGTGGGCAAGCGAGATACTGGTTAATGGCCAGCACAAGGAAACGTAGAGAGAGTCACCCTCTCACTTCCTCTTCCCCCGTACCCCCTTGCCCGAAGTAGCCGCCGGCGACGAGGGCAGCCCAGTCAGACATGGCCCGTCTTTAGTAGGCGTAGTAGTAGTAATAGCTGCAGAAGCTCATCTTCTGAAGGAAGCTCTGGCACGTAGGAAGAGAAAGATCGAATCAGTGAGAGAGAGGGGTAGAGAGAGGATGAACGAGAGAAAATAGGTGCACTATCAAACGACAAAGAATAGGTAGAAATACTGAGAGAGGGTGGCAAGAGATTGAGAGAGAGAAAAGGAGAAGGAGAAGTGGAGGCGGGAGAGACGGTAAGGCTCTTCGTTGCTAATTGACTCTAATTATTAGAAAGCGCAGAAGGAGGCAGAGGTAGAGGAAAGAAAGGCAAGGAAGCATACGAGAGTTTGCCGCAAGGCGAGCCAAAACCGGTAACTCGATTTGGTTGGCGGCCGGACGGACAGATAGACAAACGCACGAACGAACGCTCGGCTAGATGCGTGGGCGACTGTATGCATGCCAATATATACTCGTATGTATATATATATGTGTCTGAATAGGTAGACGGTCTGGAACATGGAACGTCAAATGTCTGGTCTATACTGGTGTTTGCCACCAGACGGGTCACCAATTTAGCGGGATTTGGTGGGCTACCAAACAGGAGCACTTCGGGCATTCGAAATAATATATATATATATATATATATATATGTGTGTGCAATATACACACCCTTTGTAATGCGCGCAGTTTAATTCATCGCTGAAACCACCCGTACTCGACGTGATGCTGTATTCGCCTAGTGTACTCATTTAAGTTCAGTTGTACATATATATATATATATATATATACAGTCAAATTTATAATTAAATAAATATATATATATAGCATATGGCTCATCGTTAGTCGAAGTGCTAATTATCAAGCTAAAACACATTCTGACTATTTATTATAGACATATCTATCAGCAGTAGTAGTATTAGTTGAAATGTTTGTTCGTGTTGTTCTAACGGAATACATTGTGATAGCTACTCTTGCTACACTTAATCTATCTGTATGGCACAGTGTTTTGATCAGGCTTTGCTAGTACAGCGGCAAACTTGGCACTATCGATGATCGTACAAAGTTTGCTAATTGGTGGCGTAATTGGCAAAACATGTGCTACCAATGTATGACAAAAGAACGTTTGTAAATATTTTCAAATGGCGTAGCCACTATATTGCATGCAACTCCACTTAATAACTGAAATTGTGATACTCATTGTCAACAGCCTCAGATATGCTCATTGGCAGACACGTGTTAGCTTTACGCATATCAAGTAGTGTCGAGGTGATGACACGCAAAGCTTAAGGAGTTCTGGGGAGGAATCCGTAAAGTGGACTCGTGAGACCCACACGCCTCAATGTGTCAACTGCCATATATATATATATATATATATATATATATATATATATATATATATATATTATATTATATTATATTATATATATTATATTATATTATATTTATATTTATATTTATATTTATATTTATATTTATATTTATATTTATATTTATATTTATATTTATATTTATATTTATATTTATATTTATATTTATATTTATATTTATATTTATATTTATATTTATGTATGGTTTACTCTAGGAAAACATATAAAAGGTATAATCTAAACAAAACTCTCTAGCTGCAGACCTATTTTAAGGTTCATGTATGGTTGAGGTCGTCATCCTAATTTGTCTTATTCCGAAAACGCTTGAGGGTGTGCTATGTTACTTTCTACGCGTCATTCCCGCCAGTCAGTGGCTACCCACTCAAATGAACGATATCCTGTATTTCTGTTTCTAAGTTGTTTTGCTTAGAGCAGCAGCATCACTCAATATTTGCCTCAATAACTGATGCCTCAATATCTGATATTGTGACGATGGCCTGAACAAAGAGTTATACCAGGTAGATTTGCGTTGCAAGCGGCAATAAATCCGGCAACAACAGAAGCGACAACAACCGAATTAGGTGCAATTATCATGATCACATTTGCTGCCTATTGCCTTCGGTGACATAGCCCAGCGTAGTAGTGGCCGCCATCGTAGAGAACTACGAGTATTATTAGCATTTTTAGCAGCAGCAGCAGCAGCAGCAGCAGAACTAGCGACAGCAGCAATGTCATAGGACAAACGCAGCTGCGCCGTTGGTAGTGCGCTAGGTCGGTTAACACAGAGTTCCAAAAACGGGGCGCGTTCCTATGACGACGGTGGGAAACACAGACCAACGATTAGGATCTAATCCGGCTTTAATATACTTTGTTCTTGTACTGTCCCTTCGGTTGGATGTCAGACTAGGCATTAATTGCTTAGTTTGCCACCACAACCCTCTGCTACCGAGTAAGCTCATATCGTTGTAGTAATCGGAAAGCCTGGATTTGGCTAAAGGGAAGTGGAAGCGATAAAGTCTCGACTTCCAGCAACGCCCCCCCCCCCCTAAGGAACCCCGATATAATCATCATCTTATTTATTTCACTCATATTGAGTATGCATATAACATATATAATTATACAGATTATACAATTATACAGTCAGCTGCTCGCGGCATGTTATTCGAGAGAGGCAGTGCAGCGATCTCTTCGCAAGGGCCAGGCAGGCAGGCAGACGCATGAAACTTCGTACACGCCTGAGAGCACAGTCGACAGATGCTCTCCGTGCACTCCTCGTGGAAGCTCGTATTCGAGCAGGCCAGGCGATGATAGCCATGAACTATGTATCTGGTATAGACGTGGCGATTGAACCCCGAAATAATACCCACCGCTGCCGTACCGAGGGGTACATGCTGAGAGGTTTGGGCCGCGGCTGCACGAACCATTCTGGCAGGACGATTGCAATTAAATCTACTGTCTTGGAAGCAGTCAACAAGTGGTACATACACGTGTGTTTAGCTAGTAAAAAAAAGAGGACAAAAACAAGGCGTCGTGAAAAATGCAATACAACATAGCAACACCAGTCCACGGCACCATGTGCTAATCATGCAATCGATTCATATATATATATATATATATATATATCGTTTTGCACCAAACACTCGACGCGTAATGTTTCGCATATCATCATATGTGGGGTTTGCATAGCGTTCGCGTTTCTGTATTTTTTTTTATTTTTAATTTATGACAGGATAACGTTTCTGGTCTTGCTCCTATCGTGTGCGTCAATGACTGTGCCATAGATTTATCGCTTAAGTAGGCGATTGGCCCATTGTGTTGTAGCTGATATAACAGAAATCTTTACGCTCGAGTTTTTTGTGATGCCGTCCGTCCCCCCACCCCCCGACAAAATGGTCAAGTTAGTTACCGCGTATTTGTCAAAATTTGGTGCTCTCATTTGGTTTAGAAGCTCACATTGCTTTGCCAGATGCTTAGTTATTGCGCTCCTTTCAGCGAGGCTAGTCTTACTGCATGCATTAACACCTCGTTCGTATTCGTTAAGTAAGCTCATCAGGCCAGTCGCACAATGGCATTTTTGCCAATATTTTGTCAATATGAATAAAGCCGTTCTAACGACAACGCGATTTATAGGACGCATGTTACGAAGCACCCTTATATATATATATATTCAGCTGTATTTATTTGGTGATTTATTTTCCGTATATCCCTTATATAAGCACTTTTACTTATAGCTCGTAAGCGAATGGCAATGATGAGGCGCTTTTTGGCTTTAACGCCGCAAGGTAGGATAGGCAGCAAAAGAACCGCTGATCGCTTTTTTTCGGGCCTAACAACTGGCTGGCTAGATGATCGGCGCTCTTCAGCGCATTCAGCTGTCCCAGGCCAACTCCCACCGACTGCATAGACGTGCATAGACGATGACATCGGCTGTCCTTGCCGCGGTGAAGTGCCGCGGTGAATGTACTGGACTTGTCGAAAACAATTGGGCCACTGCGTCTCTCTCTCTAGTCTTAACGCAGAAGAGCATTTGCATACACACATCCACACACACACATACACACACGAACAGACGCGTGCAGTAGTATACTTGCATGAAAATACTCACTTGCACGCTAACCAACAGAGTAAGACAATCGTGTAGAAATTCGCATAGACATTTCTAGTCGTCTTGCAGGACTCGTCTCCTCCACCGCGGTTGCCCGCTTCGTAGAAGCTTTGCAGAATTCGCTAGAATTGGATGCCTTTGTTGGGAAAAATTCTTGGGATTTCTCAATGCCACATGCGTATTTCGATGATCGCGTCGTCGTGGCGACGTCCTCATCATCCTCGTCGAACCGTCGTTTGCGACACAGTGCTCGAATGATCTGACATCTGCCTGCTATAGCAGCTTCTCTGGTCTGGTGGTCCCTGATTTAGCATCGTCATTATACCGACTAGCAAAGAGTTGTGGCGCGCGCACGCCAGGCGACTACAATGTCGCAAAAACGCACAACACTCCCCCACTTGGAGGGAGGAGAGGATGAAACACAGCAAAATATCCAAAATCTCTTATTCTTTGGTTTCTCTCGTTTTCTCGCTCTCTATGTGTGTCTCCCTCTCTCGCTCTCTATGTATCTCTCTATTTCTCTCGAGCTCTATGTATCTCTCTCCCTCTCTTTCTCTCGCTGGGCCGAAAAAAGCCGACTCAGCGGCCGAGCCCTTCTTAGAGAGACGACCCTCATTTCGTTTGGCACAAACACTCCAAAGATGGGCTTTCGACATCACGGAGAGCACAGAAATCGATTCTAAATTTTAGACCAGCAAACGAACAACAACAACGCAAACAACAATGAGGAGGATACAGATGGGAACACTAGGAGAAGTATAATCTGCGCGTGTTCCTGGTGTTGCTGGACACGGATGGCGCCAAAGCGCGTGGATAGCTTTCTTCTTTAGAGCAGACAAAAAGCGAGCAAAAAGTAACGAGGTATATATATATATATATATGTACACACATACATATGTATCTTTATATGTATATATAGAGCTCGTAGGGACTTAACGCGGGCGAACCGACCAAGCGGCCGCTGTTGTTGCGTCGGTGTACTGGAAGGAATAGTTGTAGAGATACTATGTAAAATAGGGAGAAGAAAACGGGAAGAGCTATACACACATATATATATATATATATATATATATACGCATGTATATAAGAAAGACACAAACGAAGCCGAGAGAGAGAGAGAGGAAGCAGTAAGACAGCAAACTGGAGAGGGAGCAGGGGGTCTGGAGAAGAACGAGCAGAAGTTGTTAGAATCTTCCTCTCGGCGAGGCGAACGACTCAGCGCCTTTATTGTGTGCGTCTCTTAGACGCGTGCTAGTTATTTTGCAACGGTCGGAAGGGGCCCCGGAGTTCTTGCTTTTTCTCCTCTCTCCTCGCTCTCTGTTTCAATGTCTCTGTCCCGAACGCCTCTCTCTCTCTCTCTCGTCGATCTCTTCGGTTGGATCTTCTTCTACTGTGGAAGAGGTGGTTGGTCTACGAAAGATGGCCGTCCTGTCGACGGATGGTGGAGAAGAGCTGCCGGCGAGGCCGCTGCCGATCACCGATCTCGGCTGAGGACGAACTCCTGAAGACCAACAACGAGCAACCAAGATCCTTCTTTTCTATCGACACCACCTTGGGATTCAGAGAGACAAACAGACACACAGACGGACGGGCGGGCAGACAGAGAGATAGGAGACGACAGACAGGCTCTGCATTGGCAACCACAGCAACAGCAGCGGCAACGGTTGCATCGCCAGCCGGTTGTTCTCCACAGGGTCCTCCATCTCTTTCCCTCTCTCGCTCTCTCTCTCGATCTATGGCTCATTCACTCTCTCGATCAGGCGCTCACTGGTAGAAGCCGGTAGGCGCGTATCGCTCGCACTAATCGGTATGGCAGGCGCAAGCGGATACGAGAGAAAGAGTTGTTAGGAAGCAACATAGTTGGGATTATTTGGATCGTCGTCGTCGTCGTCGTCGTCGTCGAAGAATGGCCTCGACAACGATGACGAGAAGAATACGGCGCTACACAAAGACAAAACAGGCCGCGTATAACTTCGTGTAGAAAAGAACCAGGCGTCCAAATCTTCTGTCTTCTCTCGTTGACAAGATGGCGTCAACGTTAGCGTCATGGTTTTTTGATGGTTTCGATATGGTAAATTGTGGACGCATTTTGTGTGCCAAAATGTAACTATACATCGTGAAACGGCAAAACATATATATTTATAAATGTATATATATATATATATATATATATATATATATATATATATAGCGACACTATTCTAGTTTACCGCAAAATTGCAAACGGATTAAATTGTATACAAACGTTCGGCCTTAACTAGGCGGACCCGATGCCACCTTGCATATATATATATATATATTCGAGTGTATATATATATATATATATATATTCGAGTTTATATATACACGAGTACAAAGTTCCCGGGCAGACATGATGTTAACGCCGACTAGATGTTATGGCGTGCGATATATCTTCAATCTTCGTCTCGCGAGTGTTCTCCCATATGACGTCCCACCTTTTGAAGCTGAAGTTGGCGCCGCCCGCGATAGGTTCTTCATGGCCCCGGAAATATTCCAAAAACTGACTGCGATTGGCGTCTCCTCGTGCCCGGTGTTCGAACGTTGTTCGATCTGCGCACAACTGTGTTGTTGCCCTCCTCGGCCAACCCCATCACCAATACCTAATCATTGCATTCCAAAGAAGCTGCGGATCCTTCAGCCATCGCCCAACGAACGCCGACAGCCTCAACGGTGGGAAGCTCAAAGGTTCGCGGAGCAGTCTAGTCCAGGCAAGTCCACGACGTCTCTCGGCACCACGACGCTCCTGTTCTGCTGCTAGCTCCCCTCATTGTACCCCACCTCCCGGCCACCCCAGCGACGGTCAGATAGTCCGACAGGAAGTGATGATGCGTTTTTTCAACGGCTCCTGCTCCTAAGATCCCGGACAGCTCTCGTGCTCATCGATCCGGCCCAAAGGCGGTGGCTGCGACAATGTCAACAACAACGGCAACAAGAACATCAACGCCATCAACATCAATAACAACAACATCAACATCAATAACAACAACATCAACATCAATAACAACAACATCAACATCAATAACAACAACATCAACATCAATAACAACAACATCAACATCAATAACAACAACATCAACATCATCGACAACAACACTAACCGTAGCAGCAGCATCATCATAAAGGAACGACTAAACAGTCAAGCCGTACGAGCGCTTGCTTAGAGTATTTCTTAGCCAGCTTCGGATTGCTGCTGTTACTGCTGCTGCTAAGCAAGGCCGAGTGACCGGGCAGAAAGACAGGGGGGACAACGAAGACGATAAAACGGGTAGTCACAGAGGCTACCTCAAGAGATGATGATGATAATGATTGTAATGATAATAATGATAGTGATGATAATGATTGTAATGATAATAATGATAGTGATGATAATGATTGTAATGATAATAATGATAGTGATGATAATAATTGTAATGATAATAATGATAGTGATGATAATAATAATAATAATGATGATGATGATGATGACGACAACGCCAATCACATTGATGACAAGCAGAACCACTGGCGACCGGTGACAGAGACACACGACAATGACGACGACAACGACAACGAGAAGGAGAATAGAAGCAAAACAGGATGGCCACTGACCACCGCACACGAATCAGCCGCGTACATGTCGGTCGGTGGTCCAGAAGCCAGCCGGGAACCGGGAACCGAACTGGTGGTGGTGGTGGCGGTGTCTCGAGTTTGTTAGCCGCGCGCGCGAACAGCCCACAACAACGTCTCCATTCCGTCCCGGGGGTTCTTTGCCTCCAAGGTTCCCATTTTTCTTCGTTGTTCTTCGTTTCTTGCTCTCGTTCTTGCTCGGTGGGTTTCTTCTTGGTGTTCGAGAGAGAGAGACGAGTTGTCTTGTGAGAGCGCTCGTCCGGAGGCGGTGGCCGTGGTGGTGTTACGCACGACCACGGCGAGCAGCAGCCCGATGCCGTCGCCTGCATCTGATGCTGCTTTGCTGATCTGTTTCTTTCCAACGAAGAAGCGGCCAGTTTGCGACGAACAAGCGAGAAGGTTGATGATGACCACGATGATTCTCGATCCAGGACGACGAGTAGGAGAACTCTGCAGAGAGAGAGAGAGCAAGAGAGAGATAGCTATGGAGAGAGAGAGGGAGAGAGAGAGAGGGAGAGAAACAGCCGGTGAGGAGAGCCGTGGCTAGCCGTCGGATTTGCTAAAAACAACGACACCATCTGCTGCTCCTGACGCTCTACTACGGCTGTTGTTGTTGTTGTTGTTGCTCGTGTTGTTGTTGTTATTATTGCTACTACTGCCGCTACTAGAATGGCCACGACCACCACCACCATCATCATCATCATCACAATCATCATCATCACTCTATGGCGGTGTTCGTTCGAAAAGAAAGAGGCCGAAAGTGCGCCGATGGCTGAGACATGATACGAAGACATAGGCTGCACTAGTCTGGACTAGGCTAGGCCGCGTGCCTCTAGTCCACACCTAGAACAGCATCAACGATACCCCCTTTTCTCCCTCCCCCCCCCCCTCTATCCGCCCCTAAACACCAGCAACTCAACAAAGACAAGAAAGAGCAAGTCAGCCAAAGGCAGGAATATTTTAGATGCCGTCGCCGCTGCCGCTATCACTCTCAGCGGCTGGCAGCCGGCGAGCCGAGCTGTCCGACCACAGAGTGTGTACGATGTGGCTACAAGTCGGCGAATAAAGTATAGCTTTGGTGTAGCACAACAACAATAAATTATTACTCTACAGCTAGGCAATCATCAACGATGTGGACTCCAAATAGCATTAGGAGCATATATTTACATATAATATTTAAATCTTATGAAAAAAAGTTGCCTGAAAATGGTATGCGTCGTGTCCGGATCCAACACACAACTTGTAATGTCAGAGTTGCCGGCTATATATATATATATATATATATATATATATATATACGGGGTCTATCATAACCATATGTACTTATTTTAAAGTTTGATAGAACTCGGCATAAAAATCTTTCTTCCAATAGAAGGAGCGGACGAAAATGTCTTGTTTAAGAGTGAAGATGAAATTTATAAAAACAATTATTCTGCTTTTTGTCTCCTACATAGTTGTGCAATCTACGTTTGCGGGAGAACCAGTCAACGCATGAACCGATCCTACCGACGTGTTCGGTGGAAAATTCTGTATAATTTTAATGGCACTCGACGCAAGCTAGCGAAAGACGAATAGCCGGATTTTTGATAGTCATAAAAAGTCGATATGTTGTTATGTCGTACGTTAAAGCTTTCACTTTATGAAAGCTTTCCCCTACACCCGAAACGCGAAATTTCGGGCAATCGCAAAGTTAATGCCTATCATTTTCGTACCAAAGGGATGATGCTGTGTTACGTAAATGTCGAGTGACTAAGCTCTTTCGACAACCATATCTAAAGTAAAGACATGTATACTTGCTAGCATTTTAGCTTGCTTCAACAAGGGTGTATCAGAAAGTTAGGTACATATTATAAGGTTTAGTAGAACTCCGCAAGAAATTATTTTTCCAAATGAAAGGAATACAAAAGGAAACTTGCAAGGAATTCTCTTGGTAAGATTCTACGGTTCTGAACGCAAAAGCTTCAACGTAAAACACAACTACTATGTTTTTTGGCTTTAAATCTACTATTGCCCGAGAATAGTCTTTTGACTACATTCATGCTTTGACTGATTCTCCCGCAAACGTAGATTTTGTGACACTATGTAGGAGAAAAAGGCAGAATAACTACTTTCATAAACCTCATCCTCACTCCTAAACAAGACGTTTTCGACCACGCCTTCCATTGGAAACATAATTTTCTTGCCGAGTTCTACTAAACCTTAAAATAAATACTTACGGTTATAATAGACCCTTATATACAGGGTGTGACAGAAAAATTTGAAGAGCGATATACAGAATTGTAGAGCTCGTTAAAGCAATTTTTTTTTTCCAATGGAACATTGTCTCTGAGAAGTCTTGTTTTGGAGTGAGAGTGAAATTACTACAATTTGTAACACTGGTGTTTTTGCCCAACATAGGAGCACAAAATGTGCTGTTGCGAGACAACCAGTCCTCATAGACAGAAAGTAAGCACACCTTCGTGTTCGTGATAAAAATTCTGCTCCGTCTAAAGAATATGCAAGGCCGGTCAGAAGACGCGACATGGTCGCTTAGAAGAGAATTCGCCAAAAATGAAGTTCTTTATTAGCGTTCACGCCAAATACTTCAGAATCATAACCCTACAACCACTCACAACGCCAGCCAAAACGGACATATTCAGTCAATGCGCAATTCATGGCGATCATTTTGGTACCAAACATATGTCAATGCGGAGTAATTACGATTTTTCGGAGGGCATGTCCAGATTAAGTGCATTGGCTGAATATGTCCGTTTTGAGCGCTGTGAGTGGTTGTAGGGTTATGATTCTGAAGTATTTGGCGTGAACGCTAATAAAGAACTTCATCTTTGGCGAATTCTCTTCTAAGCGACCATGTCGCGTCTTCTGACCGGTTTTGCATATCCTTCAGATGGAGCAGAGTTTTATCACGAACACGGAGGTGTGCTTAGTTTCTGTCTAGGAGGACTGGTTGTCTCGCAACAGCACATTTTGTGCTCCTATGTTGGGCAAAAACACCAGTGTTACAAATTGTAGTAATTTCACTCTCACTCCAAAACAAGACTTCTCAGAGACCATGTTCCATTAGAAAAAACATTTGCTTTAACGAGCTCTACAATTCTGTATATCGCTCTTCAAATTTTCTGTTACACCCTGAATGTGTATATATATATATATATATATATAATTGTACAATGATCGCTCCACAAACGTATGCTCGTAGGGTTATATATATATATATATATATATATAGGAAGGCGAGCACTGCCGAGTGTGCAAACGTATTGTAAATGATTAATAAATCATCCCAATATTTTATATATATATATATATATATATATGGTGGCGATATATGTGTAGATATGTGTCAACATTATACAACATCATGCTTTTAATAATACTTAGTCTGCTAGTACGCTAGCGTAGCTCCTTAGCTGAATTGCGATGCGCCCAAACTCCGGGTTCTGTGTTCGTTCGTCGTCATATTGTCAGTGTCACCCAACAAACTGACCATTGGTTAGCCCACTAAACACAACCTTGCAAGCGAATCTAATCGACGGGTGTCGACTTTTCCTGATTCTGCCCATCGCGTTCCACATTTTCGACGCGTCGGCGTTGTTCAGGCAATAACCTGACACAGGAGAGGAGGTCAGCCGTAGTGCAGAACTAGCACAACACTTTACTAGTTTCTCATAAAAACCAGCCAGCTGTGCTTCAGCGTTTTTCGCTGTTTTGTTATTTGACTCATGGCAATTTCTCTTCAAGGCTCATCTAGGAAGGCGACTAAGTCTAAATTTAGGCTCTCTACTCTATTCGTTTTGTGTAGCTTGTTCACCTTCACACTACATATGCAAGTGATTTACTATTATTAGGATAGAAATGTGACGGCAGATCCACTGATAGGGACTTACTACTTAGTGATACAAATGTGCTTGTCATAAAAGTGTGTCGCGACTTGACTTTTCAACTGTCTGTGCAACTACATCAGAGCCTGGCTTGGATGCGACATTCAATTTATATATATATATATATATATATATATATATATATACATATATATATATATATATATATATATATATATATATATATATATACATTTAATGAGGCTTCCAAGCAGATAATTGCCGCAAATGCTTGATAATCCGAAACTCTTGTTTCCGTAGTTTAGCTATGGAAAAAATACACTTGTGAACTAGCGCTTTGTCGTGGTTCTTCTTCTGCGTCGCGGGCCGTGGTGCTCACCGCGAGCTTCTTCATTTGGTCTAGAGTGTTACGTAGTAATCTACTCTATTCTGTACTATTCGAAGTCCTAGTTATCGTAGAAAGGGAGCCAATTAGTAGAATGTCTTTTGCATCTCAGAAAACGGTTGTCAAAATATTTCCGGTCGGAATGTGTCTTTTTACCCTGGTGGGAGGCCCTTCGCTGTGTGCGTTCACTTCCCTGGTGGCGTTTTTTGCCGTTCTGGAAAGAAGTGGCAGATCTAGGTTTTGTTCTCGGTTATGAATCAGTGCAAAAAAGTTTTTACATGCATAAATACTGATGCAATATTTGATGCACTGCACTATAGCTGTAATGCCCATCTCTTCCTCTACTTCGAACAGTCGTTTAAAATATCGTTTATATTATTAGTCAGGAACTACGTGTTTGTAGACTTCTAGCACAATTTTCTTATTCGAAGCTGATTTGGCTGTCCTGAACGCGATGCAACCTCGCTGGTCCTACTACCTATTTCAACTGAGCCAATCTATTTTGGAATGGCACTGTACGACGGAGCATTAGTTCCGTACACCTCATTTGCTTTTAATTTCAGTTGCAGTTAAGCCTTAAAAAGAATACTTAAAACACAGTGCTCTTTCTGCCTCATTGTCACTGGAAAGAGTCTGCATAGTTACAGCTACGACCTGCTTATGAAGGACGCCTCTTTTCGGCGCTGTATAACGGCACTGTAGAGCGATCTTTATGCAATTGAGCGATGTTACGAACTTTTTGATCTACCTTGTATTTATTACCCCTGATATAAAAGAGTGACATGTGTATTTAGGTATACACGTTAAGCAAATTATATATATATTAATATATATATATATATATATATATATATATATATATATATATATATATATATACGTATAGCAATTGAGCGCGGCAAGTGTCACTTGACGATTTGTTTTAGATTTAGTTGCCATACCCAAATTGCGGCGCTGACAGCAAGGCGTAAGCATCTATACGATCCCGCTCTAAACAATTTTACCATGGATGTGTCTCAGAGAGTGAAGCTTATTGAGCTGTACTATGAGGAGCGAAGGAAGAGATTTGCGGGGAGATTTAAAAAACACCGGATAATTTATGCCAAAAAGTCATCAAAAACGGTGTATCTCGTGCGGACAATATCGAAAAGTCTCGACCGGATTTTGCTGACATTATCATATATATATATATATATATATGTTAGATAAAAATAGGTGTTTTGTATGGTAATCGTCTCGTTTCGTCTACTTAGTACCAGGCTATTTCTGCAACAACTGTCACCAGTGGTTATCGATTATCTGTCCTACAAGTACTAAAGTTTTCGGGCTGACCCTCAGCCAAGATTTAACGTCCATGGAACTGTTTTTCACATTGCTTCATAGACGGACCCCCATAAATACAAATGTGCAGCGGTGGGGTTCGAACCCGCGCACCTATGTATCTCCTCCGGTTGCGAGGCGGAGACTTAATCCACTACGCCACCGGGCTCGACTGTCCTACAAGTACTACCATCAGTAGAAGTAGTAGTAGTAGTAACAGTAGTAATGCAAGGACAACAACATTAGCAACAACAGCATCAACACCAAAAACAACGGCAGCAACAGAAACGCGAATCTCCACAACGACAACAACAGCAACAACAACCACCTTCCACCTCCACCTCCACGACAACAACAACAACCGCAGCATCATCAACAACAACAGCAAATACTACCAGTACTACTACTCCTCCTACTCCTAACAATCGCTAATGCTGCTGAATGAACGTATGCGTGGGGTAGTGGCCGTATGCGCTTGTGGGGCGGCGTGCGCAGTTGACCTCCTTCTGCGTCTCTCATCCCCCCATCTCACCCTCCCTCGCTTCTCTCTCGTCTTCTTCCTCTGCTCGTCCTGATCTTGTTCTTCTTGATCTTTGTCGTCGTCGTTGTTGGTCGTCTGCTTTTTCTTTTTCTTCATCTGCATCGTCTTATGCTCTTCTTGTTGGTCTCGCATGGCGTTCATTCATTCATTCTTTCTTTCTTTCGTCCGTGCGTGCGTGCGTCTGTCGTTCACCCACAACTTCCTTTGCACGACACTTCCTCTTCTCTTGCATCACGTGGCTCGTTGGTCGGTGTGGAGGCGCTGAGGCTGAGGTTAAGACGACTGAGGTACTGAGGCTGAGGTTGAGAACGAACGAAGAAAACTGAGAGCATGACAGAACAAAAAAGAGAAGCCGGATTGAGTTCGTAGTAGAAGTAGTAGTAGCAACGATATGTAGGCGAGCAGGCGCCGCCGTCGCCAGCCAGTCATGCAGTCATGTCTATCCATTCACCCAACCAACTACCTAGCCAGCGCGTGCTAGATAGGTGATAGTACGTAGGTAGGTAGTTGTTAGGTGGTTAGGTGGCTGCCACGATGCGAAGGCCGAAACGCATCTGCACTGTACTTGAAGGTCAGCCGAGATCGCTCGTCGAGTAGTCTCGTCGTCTCGAAGTAGAGGAGAGCTCGAGGATAAGGTCCAAGGGTAGAAGAAAAAGATGAAGGAGAAGAAGAAAAACAGCAGCAGCAACAACAGCAACAATAACAACGAGTCGGCGAAGGCGGTGGAGGAGGATATGGAGGAAAGGGCGAGAAAAAGATGAACTGGAGAAACAGCGACTTCACTAGCAGCAACAGAAGCCGCGACGGCGGCTTCAACACCGTCCGCCTTGCTTGTGCGGAGGCGGCGATTCCGTTAACGACGGTCGTTTTCCAATTGCGATGTTGTGGCGACCTGCTCTAACCGCGATACCTGCAGAAGCAGCAGCAACAACAACAACAACGATAGCAACAGCCACAACAGCAACAACAACAACGACAGCACGAGCAACAACACCACAGTTAAAGTATCTGTCTGTATCCCGTCTGGCCGGTGTCTACCTTCCACCCACTTCCAATCAAACAGATAATTTCACCCACCACTGTTGGCGCCCGCCTTCGCCACCCCCACTGGGTAGTTTCTTCGATCGATGAACGCCTAGATCGGCGGCCAGAGAATGAATGTGCAGCTTTGGCTTTAGTAGGCCAGCTTCAGCAGAGAAGGAAGCAGCAGCAGCAGCAACAACAGCGGCAGCGGCCTTAGCAGCGTCTTGCGACAGTGGATTTCGGCTAAAAGTAGCTGTTGCTGTTGTTGCGATTGTTGTTATTAGATATTGTTGTGGTTGTTGTTGTTGTTGCAGTTGTTGTTGTTGTTTTTGTGATTATTGTTGTTGCTGTGGTTGTTGTCGTCGTCGTCTATTTCTTTGTTGTTTTCTTCAGCATCATCAGCAGCATCAGCATCAGCATCGTCGTCATGCTGATCGTCGCGCGGCCGTCATCACCAACGCCATCACGCCGACAACAACAACAGCAACAACAACAACAGCAGCAACAACAACAACAACAACCACAACAACAGCAACAACAAGCAAGGTAGGTCGCGCTTCTGCCAGCAGTTGTGAGGTCGACGAGAATCGACGACGACGACGATGACGACGAGGTCGTTCGGCTGCCCGTTTATCAGTCTGTCGGCCTGGCCTGTCGTTTCTTCTTATTCTTCTTGTTGTTGTTCTTAGCACCCATTCACTATGTCCTTGTGGCGTCTTCGCTGCGTCGAGGGCTAAAGCGAGCCGAGCGCGCGCGTCAACGTGCCTGCTACATAGCATTGCTACTACGACTACTACTACTACTATTACTACTACTATCGCTACCGCGACTACTCCTACTTCAGCCTGCCATTGAGCTCAGTGGCTGTAGTAGAACTAGTCTTAATAGGAATAGTCGTAATATTAGAAGCAGCAGCGGCAGCAGCAGTAGTTATCTTGGTTGCTGCTGCCTTCTTCGTCGTCGTCGTCGTCGTTGTTGTTGTTGTTGTTTTTGTTGTTGTTGTTGCTGCTGCTGCTGCTGCTGATGATGATTACGAAGATGATAGTGGTGATGATTGTGATGATGTGGTCATAGGTGAGAAGCCAACTGGCGCTGGTTAGTTCGGTTAGACCTGATCTATGGGTGGTGTAAGGAAGGGCCTGCGCTGGCTTGCTTCCTTGCTTGCTTGTCGCCGGCACCGCCGCACCTCCTCCCTCGCAGCTCGTCTCGTCGAGACTTAACTCGTCGAGCAGAGAAAGAAAAACCGCCGAAAAACGAGCTCGCGCCGAACCGAGATGTATACGCGCGCCGAGGTCGCGTGGCTATTGTTGTTGTGCCAATAGAGGACACGAGAGTGGAAGACAGGCCCACAGGCTGACAGACTGACAGACCAACAGAGACACACACAGACAGACAGACAGACAGAGAGACAACGGCGGAGGCGGCGAGAGCGGGACCGCGCTGCCGAGGCGCCGCTGAGCATCGCCGCAGCGACTGCATGGGGGTGTCTGTGTGGGGTATTCGCAAGACTAGGCTATGGGGTGTGGGGCTTGAGCGGACGAGTGCTGCGGCTGCTGCCGCTGGAGTGAGATGGCAGAGAACAGAGGAGACGACGGAGGACAACAAGAAGAAGGAAGGTTGTCGTCGTCGGCCTCCACCGAGGAGTCGGCCGGCGAAGAAGGAGAATTATTATAACGACGACGACGACGATAATAGTGATGATGGTGGCCGCTGCTTTCTGCTACTAAAACTACTCGCAACTAGAACTGTTCCTTCTTCGTGGGTGAGGCACATACTGCTGAGGAACACAGTGACACCCACTCGGCTGGCTCGTTGGCTGACTGCAGGCGGGGCTGCCTGAAGGAATACAGAAGAAACATCAGCTGCAGCAACAGCAGATGAACCGGCTATGGTGACCCTGGTGATTATGATGATCATGATGATGGTGATGATGCTAACTGGTTCGAAGCTGAAACCTTGAAGGAGCGGAAGGGGTAGCTTGAAACGTTCGAATACCGTGGGGGAGGCCTGTTTGAAGGCTACCAGGCGCTGTAAAAAGATGAGAGGCAAAAAATGCCGGTGCCCGGAACCCTTTTAGGATAGACTCACCCACCGTACACGAGAATAGAACCCCCCCGCCCATCATCATTGCCTTTGTCTGCACCATCCTTCATGATCAGCAGATCCCTATATTCTGGCTGTCAGATGCGACATTCGCAAGCCAGTTAGGGTATCCGGAAATGGTCCATGGACCGATCAACTTGCCTCAGTGCGCACTGGTGCGCTACTGCAAATAATAATGAAAATAGTAGTTGGATAGGTCGCATGACACACTGACCTAGGCAGAACGGACAGATTCGGAACAGCGAAGAAGGTATCTCTGATCTGTCAAAAAGCTATCATTTCGTGCTTATTGCTTCGGAGACGCTGCGTTCTATAAGTGTGGTTACCGCAACATTTTTGGGGTATATAGCGATCTGTCTGAGATATCATTGGCTATTTGCAGAGGAAACGCGGTTTCTATTCCAGGCGCCGTGGGCTGGCACGAAATTAACTGATAACAGTAAAAACGTTAGTTCATCACAATTGCACGTTACAACGAAAATAAGAAAAATACAAGTCGAATACAAATCAAAGGGGGGTAGAGAAAAAACGTGTTTTAGAGGGTTTATGAGTTCCACACTAGTCACTGCTAGCTGCCAGTAATGCATGGGCTTTATGCATTTTCAATAAGCAGGAACAAACTATGAATGCATTAAAATTGGTATATATATAAACTCTGCCCTTGTCAGGCATGCAAAGATAAAGTTGATAAGGCTATACAAAACCATGTGGAACGGCAATGTCTATGCGGGATCTAGCAACGGAAGTGGAGGTCGTGGCGGGGACCAGCACGAAGAAGATTATCTGAAATAAATTTTGTTTCTCGCAGTGTTTAGCGGCAATGCCGCTTATACAGTTGACACCATAGCATGAGCGAATTAGCTAGGGTTGCTAACACACATAAAATACGTTTTAATCTCATAGGTGTAACTTTGAAGTATTGAAATTAACATAAACCAGACATCAAAATTAATTATGAATCCTCGCAAGGGGCACAAAATCAACGTAAAATCAGATGCAGGCGTCTAGCCGAATTTAGCTTAAATGTATCAGATCTAGTATCCCAATTACCGGGACCACTTACCGTCTAGTAATCGAATGGCGTTACGCTAAAAGATCCAGCTTCATTTGAATCCTATAACCTGAAAAAAAAAGAAGATGAAGGGTTAGCGCTAAATGCATCAGAATGTAAGGTCGACACTGTCAGCGATTCATCTTAATACCAAGGAGGAAGCAATCCGGATAATTATGGACGCACTAACCGGTATAACGCATGCAGATCCAAATAATCGGGCGCTCCTGTGGGTCCCTGCAGAACTCCACAAGTACTATCAGCAATAAAGAGACTCTTCTAAAAATATTTTTCATCCATGACTGATAAGTATGCACCCATGAGCAGCATTCTCTGCGTGGAGATACAACCTCAGAGATTCAAATACACCCTACGAGGATCTCCCACGTCGTCATATCTAGAAGAACTAAATGCCTACGACCAAGCTAGTAAAGATATACAATATATAAGAAGAATAAGTGTGACCTTGAGTTACATATTTATGGATTTATCATCCGCTTGATACCTAAATACATATGTCACCCTTTTATGTTAGGGTTGTCTAGAGTGGCAGCATAAGCGGACATGTTGAGATTTCTAGGGTTTCCCTTACAGTCAGTAAATGTCAAAGGTTCATTGGCCATTTAAAAAACATGAATATATATATATTATATATATATATATATATATATATATATATATATATATATATATATATATATATATATATGTGGAACAGCATAAAAACACTTTTTAAGCTAAAATCATATTAGCTACTGACGTAGCTGTAAATATAGCGTATTTGCAAATTGTGGGAATTGTACGTATTGATTTGAGTGCAGAGATGTATTAAAAATAGTAACCGTAAGACATATTAATGATACAGACTATTAAATGTGTCTGCAAGCTGTAATCGCAATGCACTTTCTACATACGTATGCGTTTAGAAGTGTGGTAAATCAGCGGTCCCCATTATTTAAATCTAGTATATATATCGAGTGTGCTTGTATATATATATATATATATATATATATATATATATATAATTTTGTTATTATTTATACCTGCATTATCAGCATACATATGTGAGGTGTGAACGTTCCGTTTCAACTCAAGCAAGTTCTATTATATGGTCATATAATAGCGCCGAATATATCCACGGAATATATATATATATATACGATTTTAAAGACAACTCGGCCGAGAACAGGGGATAGCGTCAGTATGTAATAGATATTTCTCAGCCTTGTTTTGTCTCAATCTAACAATGCGTGCCAACTTGTGTATACAAGCGTGTACAGACAGGCGTACGAATATGCACACAAACATGTTTGGACACGGGTGAGCTGAGAAAAAACACAGAAAGAGAGAGAGAGAGAGGGGAGGAGGAGGGAAAACAAGAACAAGCGTGATCGAGAAGCACAAAGAGGGGATAAGAAAGTCGAGAGATAGAGAGAGAAAGAGAGCGAGAGAGAGAGAGAGAGAGCGGGAGATTGAAAGGTGAGAGAATGAAAATCGCAAGCATAGCGGACGCACCCGTTCACCACAATGTATATCGTCGTCGTCGTGTGGGCTCCATAGCTAGCCAGCCAGCCAGGTAGGCAGCCAGATAGAAGGCAGGAACTGGCTATGCCGCCGATAGGCCATAGCCAGCCAGGTTCGCACATCCCGAGGAAGAAGCTCGTTGGGCCGGTGGTCCATTCCCATTCCCTTGCCTTCTCTCTTTCTCTCTCTCTATCTCCCTCATATATATATATATATATATATATATATATATATATATATATATAGCTTGTCTCGTCGTCGCTGCTGCTGCTTGTTCTCGCAGCTTCTTTAAACTTCTAAAAACAAAGCCACCCCGTTGTGGCCAGCGCTGCCATCACTGCCGCCTGCTGTCCATGCTGGTCTGCGTTTATTTGAGCTACATCCACTACTACGACTACTACGACTACCACTACTACTACAACTACTACTTCTGCTGCTGCTGCTGCGGCGACGACGAGAAGAACCACCACTATAGGCAACGCCGTCAAAGGAGCGCCGGTGTTGGGAACGCCAGGCCAGGAACGGCAATTCTAGTCCGACAAGGAGCGCCAACAGGGTCCGAGCGGGCCAAGGCAAAAGGTGGGGGAAGGGGGCGAGATGGCCACCACCCCTCGAAGAGTCTTCGCTTGCTCTCTGCTTCTCTTTGCACTTGAATGCTGCCACCGCCGCTTCAACCCCATAGCCGCCGGAGCCATCGCCTCGTCAAAGCAACCAAGCAACCTCTAAGGGTATATATATATATATATATATATATATATATATATATATATATATATATATATATATATATATATATATATATATATATATATATATATATATATATATATAAACACTCGATGGTGTGTGCGAAGAGGTGTACAACCGGCACGGGACTGGGCAGTTGTAATGCTTACTAGTCGGACTGAGTGTGAAGTGGTGGAATAGGCAGATCTTTGAGCTCACGGCGTCCATTCAAGACGATTGGCATTCGTTCACAATCGTCACGAGAAGGCATAAGCAATCTGACCACCGCCATCATCATCATCAGCAGCAGCAGCCGCAGCAGCCTCAGCATTTCGTCGACCAATACACGACCACAACGGCTTCAGCGTCAGTAAACACAGCGCGCTCAATCCGCTCTTACGACCCCCAAAACTGTGCGCCTTCTGAACTATTTTTGACGACGACGATGACGACGACGATGATGATGATGAGTACCCGGCTAGCTGAATACCGTACTTACTCGTATTCTAGGTTGTCCACTCTGCGGCAACTAACTCTGCGGCGGTTGCAGAGACGCCAAGCAAGATTGTCATCATTGTGGTCATCAGCATGGCGATGATGATGATGGTGGTGGTGGTTATGATGATGCTGATGATGATGCTGATGATTACCATGATTATCATCATTGTGATCGCCATCGCCACACCACCACCACCATAAGTTAGCTGCATCCAACCTATTTGTATAGCTGACTTGGTTAGGTGCGTGCATGCGCCGCTTGCTGAGGCCATTCCCACACTTGAAAAAGACGGCAACCAGAGACCGAAAGTCGAGTACAGCCACAACAACCCGAATAACGTGTATGACAACTGTGCTTTGCGGTTGCAGCAGGAGCAGCAGCAGCAGCAACAGCAACAGCCACCGCAGCCGAGGGGCGGCTAAATCAGCTTCAGCCAGGTTCAAATAATACCACCTTTGCACCTTTGCTTTTTCTTCTTTCTCTCCTCCTTCTCTTCCCCTTCCTTGTCCAAGTCGTGCCCATCAAAGACTTTCCAGTCTATCATTGCCCCTTTTTCTGGTTTGTTTGTTTGATTGTGCATTCATTCGTTCGTTCTTCTTTCTTTGTCAACGACAACTGTTGGTGTCTCGCAGGGGCGGCCTTTTCGCGGCGGTCGCAAGATTACTACCGTGGAACGACGCCCACCCGGATCTCCGTCAAACGCTTCGTCTGCCCTCTACAAAACAGACCTTGTCGCTTTCCCTCTACTGCAGCGTCTCGCCCCGCCCTCGTTTCATTTTGCTGCTCTCGTTTTATTTTGCTGCCCTTGTTTTATTTAGCCGCCCTTGTTTTGCCTTCTCGGGCTCGTGTTCCGTTATGATGCATGTCTTTTGTCTCGTCCTTCCTTGCAGCATTCTAGGCCAAATTACTAGAGCTTTTCCCCCAAATAACTTAGTGACCGACCATCGTGCGCCGTGGAGGTCTATCAGCGGATCAGTTAAACAGCTCCAAAGTTCGTCTTCTTTACGAAAGGGCGATATTCCCCTCTGTTTTATTCGATTTACCCGCAGATTGTTTCGATGGAGCCACTCAAGGTCCTTACCGTGACTACCCGGCGATTTCGAAATAGATGACACAATCACACAGAAGGAAAGATACAGGCCTTTCGTTTTGTTTTTGGCTCCTGGGCACTTGTGCAACAACCCAGGCCAAGATTGTATATATATATATATTATATGTATTTTTTTGACAGCTTAACCTACCAGCAATATAAGAAGGCCAAAATGTTCTAATTTGCTCTCTGGCTTTCGGAGCTTCCATATCAATAGGCCGATCTAAATAGAGCTCATCTATCGTCACGCTGTGCCGTCAGTGCACTGCAACACTTCTGGTTTCGTATGCCTCTTTTATGTCAATATGCCAGTGTATTTACTTCAAACTCCGCTGCAGTCGATCAAAAAGTAAATGTCTCTCAGGGACACTGCTGGTGACTATTGGTGTTTTTAGCTTACACGGCGCTTGTTGTAGCCGTGGTTTCAGCGTTTTATTTACAGAAAATCCCGCCCTTCTTTGTGCCCCTTTTCCCTGACTCAAAATAAATAGGTATGTTGTTGGTTATAGGCAAAGGTGCATCTTCCGAGTGCTAGCGTCGACTCTTGGTGCATGTACCTTGTGTAAAAATACAGGACGACCCAAGTCTAGTTGTGAGGATGTTACGCTACTATCTAAAGTCTAATATCTTATGCTTGTGTATACATGCAAATAATTTTCGACTAGTAGCTTTGCAACTTCTAGTCGTAGCTGTCGGGTTGTATTTATCGAGCTGTAAATCGTGGGCAGACCTCTGTGTGAACGAGCACAATCAGCGCAATATCGAACACATCTTCATCGTGCCATCGTTGAGCTGCATAGCGGACACATATACATGCATCCAGTTTAGGTGGCAGCAGCTGTGCTTGTCTGACGCCGACTTGTGCCTCGCCCCAACATTCGCCTATGACTAAGGAGCATCTTAGAGTAACGATAGAAAAGAAGAGAAGATCCGTTGCGTTTCAGGACTTGCAGCAGTATCGCTGTCTTGTCGCCACCACTACCACTGCACACACACACACACATATATATATATATATATATATATATATATATATATATAAATATATAACAACAACATGAACGACGGCAACCACAACAAAAGCAGCAGCAACAAAAACAACAACATCATAATCGGACAACAGTGTTCGATGGCCGCCAGTTCTGAGAACAACGTGCTGAGAATTGTCGTTGCTAATTCAATTAGAAGGAGGCCACTCAGCAGCGGCAGCAGTAGCACAGAGCGTCAGAACATCGTTGGCATCGTTGTGTGTGGTGCCGCTGAAGCCGCTCGAGGTCCAGCACTCGAGGAGAAGCTCGCTCTGTCCTGGATCAGTTGCTCCTGCGAGTCTCTCCCCGGTGGCTGGTGTTGGCAATAGTGCGTCTCCTGGAGATCTGTAAGGCTTCTCGTCCCTCTTTTTTTTTTTGTTTCGTTCGCTTGTAATGAGGGGACAGAGCATGCGCCACAGGCTGAATGAGAACCAAAAGTACGAGAACACCAATCGAAGTCGTGGCGCAGTTCGTCAATCGAGCTGCTGACGACGACGATATTATCGCCTTTCTCGTAGGCCAGCTTTCAGCGCTGACGCACTGATTGCTGAGAGCTGAGAAACTGGTACTACTAGCCTCATAGGTGGGCTGCGTCGCTGTTGCTGCTGCTGCCGCCGCTGCAATGGAAGACAAGAATACAAACGTTTCAATACGACCGCCGCTCGTCTGTGGTCTTCTTGACTGGCTGGGTGGCTGGACATGGTAGCTGCGTGATCGCTCAAACGACAAATCTTGGTGGTTAGTGTCGATGACGCCCGCGGTGTAACCTGTCAAACCATAGTGTTCTTGCAAAACGCGGTAAACAGGCAGATCGAAACGAACGCCATGGTGGTGGCGGTGGTGGAGATGGTGATGGCATCTAACTTCGTATCTCGTTCGCGTCTGCTCTCATTGCACCGCGTACAACAATGAAAATGTGAATAAAACGTTGACTGACAAGCTATGACTGCGCTTTACAGCGTCAGTTGTCGTGTCTAGTTTTGCTGTTGCTGTTGTTGCATGCGCGTGGCGTTGAGTTTGACTTGATGTCTACGAAAGCATGCAATTATTGGCTCTGCAATTTCAGTTGTTATTGTTGTTTGTAGTGGTAGTGCTATTAATGCTAGCGGTAGTGCTATTAATGTTTTATAGTTTCTAGTGGAGAGAGAGTGAGTCAAAATTAAGCCCACTGGCAGATAGCGTAATCTTTGTTTCTGTTTAGATCGATTATTACGATTCGACTCTCCCACAGACAGCGAGAAGGCTATGAGAAAATAGTAAGCATGTGTGAAAGCATTGAAAATCAGACTTAAGATCTGTATTGCTAAAGGAGAGTTTTAGCTTGGATCCCTGCGCCCGCCCACAGGGCTGAAAACACTGAGATATTTCTCGCCGCTAGTGAAGCACCAAGCTTATTCATCCAACTTGGCACCATGCAATTCTTTCCATCTTCCGAGATTAGAAAAATACATTTAATTGGGAGCTGTTTCAAATCACGAGAATATGTATTGAAGCCATTGAGGTAGACCCAGAGATGTTCGAAAAACCCGAGTTAAGGTTGTGCTTCGGTGCCCGAATCCACCGCCTCAAGAAATGTGCAGAAATTAGTGGAAATTACGTCGAAGTGAACATTAGAAAATTAACTATTCATTAATTATTTCCGACCCAAACTGCCCTGCTGTTGTCGCTCAAGTCCCTGCTCAGACCTACCGTGAGCTGCAATAGTCAAGCAAACTAGCCTAGACAGACACGTGCGCCTAAGTATCACCACCGTTTGCCCTGCTGGTGTCTGAACGCACAATCAGTACGACCTCACCCGTTTTCCCCCAGCTCAACACGAACGATATTGAGTGCTGTCTTGTCTGGCTACCTCCGAGGCCGTGGTCGTTACTACGGACCGAAGATTCCTCATTGTTTTCTCTACTTATATCCCGGTTACCCTTCTCGCTCTGTGTCTTCTTTTGCTATAGTTTGCGCGCCTTTTCCTTCAATGCATCTAATACCTTCATGTACATTTTTCTCTCGAGTATCTTTCGCGCGCTTTTTTCCCGCTCTTCCTCGCGCGCGCTTTTTTCCCGCTCTTCCTCGCGCGCGCTTTCTCTTACCCTCTCTCTTATTCACTCGATCTTTCTCTTTCCCGCCCTCGTTTTCGTTTCCCGAACTTCCCCCCGTTGCCGCGATCCAAATCCCCCTCATCATAACAGGCCCGGCTGCAAGAAGCATACACAGAAGCAGCGGTAACAGCAGCAGCAGCAGCGTCACAGGAGACAAGGAGAAATGAAATCATTCTGGATAGTCATCTTCCCTCGACACGAACGATGCTCAACTGATGACGATGACGCGGCCACAACGTTGAAACAATGGCGCACCACTTGATGCAGCGTCTGTCACCTGACTCCGTCGTCATGGTCCACGACGAAGGCCTATCGTGTTCTGGTTGGTCCTGCTCTCCCGATTATGGCTACTGGGCGGACGGACCGAGGAAGGACTACTGGGCCCAAGATTCCGATGACGAGCACAACTTCAAGAACGCCACGAACCCGCGCCAGCGAACTTTTCCGTTCGTTATTCAACTAGAGAACTTGAAAAAATGAAATCATCATCCAAGTCGTTGTCGGCGGCGGCGGCAGCGGCGGGATCAGTCTTCTTCTGAAAACACGCCAGGCAAGCGAATTAGGTAGCGAGAAATAGAGAGAGAGAATAGGTGATGATATAGAAACGAAAGAACAAGCGGAAGAACGAATGCACAGATTGACGAGACGACGAAGTAAGACAACGCACAGAAACTAAAAACAACAAAAAAAACCGGTGAGGAGAATTGTAAGGGCAGAGAAGCAGCGCCATGATCGCGCTGTTGTCTCCCGCTGGTCGTTGTTTCTAACACACGGCGGGGACAACGGCCGTCGCGGTGCTGGGATGGCGGGAATCTCCTGAACTCATCATCAATGTTATCATCTCAAGCCTCTCCCCGCAAGACCCCGTAAAACAAGGGAGGAGGGACTCTAGGAATAACAACAACAACAACAACAATAATGACAATAACACCGACAACAGCAACAACAACAGTTACAACTACTACTGCTTCTACTACGACCATTTCAAGCTGAACTTGTTGATCGGCGTGTTTTACGAGATGCCGCCTTGAGCGAGTTGCCACAGCAAGCGGTTGCCGAAGGCATTGTTGTTGTTGTTGTCGTCGTCATCGTCGTCGTTACTATTGCTTTTGTTGTTGTTGTTGTTGTCTCGGGCAATGTCATCGTTGAGGTCGTGGTGTTTGATTATTGCCATGAAACTAACTCTCGCCCGCTTCGTCAATCGTAGTTGTTTCTCCCCGAGTGTCTCTGTGTCTCGCGTAAGATGAGTGCGCTCCTGCGCTCGGCAGTGTTTTCGCTGTTTTGAGTCGCCACTGGGCCGACTAGTGCGCGCCAGGCAGCCAGCCAGCCAAGCAACCAACGCAAAGCGAGCCTTCAATTTCTTCCTGCCTGTCTGCCCGCGCAAACTCTAACCGCCGCACGAGAGCATTTTTATGTGCTGCATCCCGCTGTACAGGTCGACGCCTGCGGCAGCGCCGATGACGCCCGAGGTGGCGCCACCGAGCGCCGCCTGTTTGACGAGATCGCGTGAACCCACAACGCTGCACAGGCTGACAGTCACCGCCGCCGCCGCCGACGAAAATCTTTCGGCCGTTTTAACCCAATCGAATTTTAGAGCCTCAAATCGAGCGCCCGGCGAGCCTCACCGACACCTCGTAAATGGGCTCTCCTAATGGGCTGCGTTCGCTGTTTATCTGTTGCGATTCATATCGAGTTGCGTTTTTCCGTAACGGCTGGCAGGTCGCCTGCCGCGGGGTTAGAATGGGGCCCCTCAGGTGTTGAAATGAACCAGGTCAATTTGCGGTCACGCATACAAGACCACTGACACCTTTTAGTACAATGCATTGGCCACAAGCAGAGGAAGTAGGCAACGACGCGAACAAAGTTCGTAGGCAATACCCGCGGTCTGTGTACCGGACGTTCTTCTTTTCAATGAATGCTAAAAATAAAGATTAGATTTAGTTAGATGGGCAAATACTTGAGCACAAGTACGGAGGCAATTCTTCGAGCAGCGTTACAAATCCGCTTTACCAGATCTCTGTGTGGCTGGTAGTGAATACGCAGAAGTCTGCAATGATACTGCAATGGCAGCTGAAAGCAGACAATAGTGCGGACTGATCCGGTAAAGCAATAAATAGCCTCAACTCGTCAACTGTGTGTTAGAGCCACATTACCATCGTATTATGATTGCTGATCGCTGGCTATCGATCAAAAAGGCGCCGTTGAGGCAATATTGAAATTGGTGAACTGTCCACCGAGAGAATACGAGAAGAAAACGAGTAGGACAGTGTAGATTCGAACGAATCACTGGTAAGGGTAGTGGAATAGGCGGATTCTCCAGCGTCTATTCCCCTTATTGTCGCACGACCCTTTTTCCAAGCGACGATTGAAGCCGTTGCTTACCTTATTTTAGGCCTATACACTTCCGTTATTCCACACCCTCCCCATCCCAGTTCTGAATTAATTCTGCCGTGTCACATAAACCTTTCATCAACGTAGAGGAAAGGAGTTTTTCCGGCAGCTTTCAGTGCAAACAATCAGTTCCCAGTACCGGTCAACAACGCATCCGCGGCCGCCGCTGCTTCAGTATCTAGTTCATATCAGTTGGTAGTCGTAAGCTGTAATTTCCGCTCAAGCGACAACGATCAGGCTTTCGTTAGCGACAAGTAACGCGTCAGTAACCGCGCGGGCCTTGTGCTCACAGGGCCCGCGCACAGCGCAGTCTTTTTCCACCCTTTTTCGCCTTCTAACTCCTCGTTCTCCTTCCTACGTAAACTATTTCTACACCACCCATCACTATATTAGGATTGCTCTAAACGGTTTTATCACCACGGTTGCGATGATGGTCGTCCGTTATAACCTAGGCCGGCCGGCGTTGGTGTCGTCCACGCTAGCAATTCTACGACTGCCAGCTACAGTGACGCTTTTAGCGTCGTGCAAGGGGGTGGTAGCTTGCGATGCTTGGGGGCTCTGGTGAGGGGGTGGCAGTAGCGGCGGAGGGGTTATGGCTGGGTAAACTATATGAGTGCAAGTCTCCCTCGCCCGCATACGAGCACTGGCATAGCCGCCGAAGTCATTGTTGATGTCGTCCATCGTCGGTGACGCTAAGGCTACGACCGTAGCGGTCATTGTGCTGCATCTGTCTGCTGCTTCTCCTCCTTCCCGTTCTGCTTCTGTTTCTGCTGCTGCTGCTGCTAGCACGCTAGTCCGTGTCCACTATCATCGGTGTCGACACACATCATTGTGCATCGTCCGTAGTCGTTGGCATTCAGTGGCACCGGTGGTATAGCACCGGGCCATCGTGCACGCTGGCCATCGACGGTGATCATCACCGTGATGATCAAGATCACAACTACGATTGTTCGAATGTGAATGGCGAGATTCAAGTCGGACTGTCGGTCCGGTATGCAATTTAATTGCAAATCGTACCAATGCGACGCAACAACACAAAGTAAAGCGGCAGTCGCGTGTGGTCACGATTCGACAAAGGCGCTCCTGTCACTGAACAGAGCAATAGTTAGTGGAAGAGAAAATAAAGAGGAAAGCATAGAAAGAGAGAGAGAAGGAGAGATAAGAGCTCAGGAACATATCGCGATTCTTATAGATTGCGGATGGCCGGGTGAACAGAAAAGCAGTTGGCTGGCTGGCCGGCCATGTTGCGGCGGGAAGAATTGGGACCCGAAGGGGATAAACAGTAGATAGATAGACCTGGTTGAACGTTCGGACACAGGGCGAAAGAAGCGGCGTTTGGGTACGGGGGGGGTTGTGGTGGCTGTGGTCAATTGGCCCGGCGCTCGCCGGCCCCCATGAATGATTAATATTCCCGCGATTTGAATGCGCCTGCTTCTGATCAGACAAGCACACGAACTACCGGGCGACGAGAGAATGAGAAGCCACAAATATTGACAGAACAAGAGAGAAGAGAGAGATCGAGAAAGAGAGAGTGGTCTAGTGAGAAAGAGAGAGGGATATAGAGGAAGTTCGCAACCAACATGTTCAGAGAGGCACGCAAAGATGAAAATAGCGAAATAGGGTAAGGCTGCTCAGCGAAACAGGGGAAAAGTGGTCAGTAAACAAGAGAGAGACGGATAGACAGAGATAGGTGGGAGAGAGAAAAACTTCGAGAGAAAACAAAGAGAGACCTGCGGCTAGGGTCACCTGCTCGTCTCTGTCAAATGAGAAAAGCCAGCGTAGGAACCTCCTTTTCCTCCGGCCCCCAGCGGTGGCCCAGCAGACCGCATGCCCGCCGCTGACTGTTGCAATAGCGGAACGGGTCAATTTTAGTCGCCTCGTAGAAAACGAACGCTCAGAGCCGTCACCAATGCTGCTACTACTACTGCTACTATTTACACCTACTATTACAACTACTACTACTACTACTACTACTACAATTAACAATAATAACCATCTCGAATGACCGCGTCCGTCCGGACCGTTTCTTTCACCCCTTCGTTCGCTTGCTCTGCCTGTGTTTCACTTTTCTCTCTACTACCTGTTTTCCCTCTCACTCTCCCTTTCTGTGTGTTTACTGGTCGGTGCGTGGCCCTGCGTGACTGTCTAAGTGGGTGGATGAGCGTGTGTGACTATGGACCTATGATGTTTGACTACGTGTACTCATCTCCTGTTGGCGCGCTTTGCTTAGCGCAAGTCTCTTCAATCGAATGCAAAATCATTAATTATCGAGTGCAAGTCTTCAAAAGTGATGCATATATAGCATAATTATGATTTAGATTTCAACGCGTTTTCTACCAATTTATGGACGTTTCTTTAGGCTGTAGATGCATACATCGAAGGGCACCTCTAAATAGCGTTTGTTGAAGTTTCCTGCTCTGCGTCGGCAGCAGCTTCAGGCACCGATTCGCAGGAATCATGTCGCAGTTCTTTAAGTTTGTAAAACAAATTGGAATGAAGGGAAGTCGAATTGAGATGTTCTTTATTTCAGAGGTGGCTATATATATATATATATATATATATATATATATAGATATTTAAAAATAAAATAATTTAAAAAAAATGTAAGTTTAACGACTGTATTCAATCATAAAGTACTCTTCTTTTCTAGCCACTACCGTTCCCCACCTCTGAACCAGACTATCGATTCCTATAGCAAATAACTCTGGTTTCTGCATCTCGAGAAATAGCTCCACGTGTGTTTTTACTGCTTCTGGTGAAATGAATATTTTTTTCAAGATAGACTTGTAGATTACTGAATAGGTGAGAGTGCGATGTTTGTTGGGGTCTTTATTTACGAGACTGTGTCTTTTCCTCTGGATAGCGGTAGAAACTCCATAGAGCTGAATATAGTAGACACCCGTGTCTATCGTTTAGGCTACTCGTGGTGGATAATGCCATGCCTATCTCACCAAATATGCGGAGACAAACCTTGCGTGAATGGGTTATGATCCCTTTTGGCGTCAACTGACGATGTTGGCCTGGGCATTCGATCTAAGAATGGACACCTGTATCTGGCAAGCCAAGAGAAGCATTTAGCTAGATGCTCCATTTTGTTGTGCACGCTTTAATCATGAGGTACTTATCGGTTCAACTTTAACACAAATTCATGGGCGAAAATGCGAGTGACGAGGGGTTGTGTACCACATTCCGAAGTCCATGGCTAATTCACGCGTAGTCAATTGGGGATTTTCGTCCACAGCTACGCGAAAGCGATCTTCCTCAAGCGTAGTAGACCTTCCAGAACGGGAGTCACCCAAACGGCTTAAGTTTCCGGAACGGAAGCAGTAAGACCCTTTTTCCGAAACGGAGCAGTAAGGCTCATTTTTAAGTTATGCAAGTTCAATTCAATATAATTCAAATGCACCTTTATTTTGTCAGAGGGGGGACAATATTTACATTTTACAAACCGTTACCTAAATACATACAATAGTCAGTTTACTTGTGTGGCGACATTTGCACTGTTAGCGTTTCAAGTTCTCAGTGCCCTGTTGCTGCCTGTAACTGAATTTTTTTGCTCGTCGTTTTGACAGAGTTCATATAGTATAGATATCTGTTTTGTAAATATAGCAGACTTCTCAGGGGCATTGCGGACGTTTCAAAAAGAACAAAAAAACATGTTTAACATATAATAATATTTAACCTAATCTAAACAAGCACGTATCTCATCGGACACATCTGTGATCTTGTACTGGGCATTTTGTGCGTACTCCACTCGAAAACTATATTTGCCTTCCTGCCTACATTTGAAGTTTTAGTAGTACTAGAACCTGCATATGGTATCGCCCTAATCTGTGAACATTTATGCGCTCGGCAGCTTAGCGCTCTCGATACGGTAAAGACAATGGTTTAAGAGAGTTTTGGGTCTCCTTAGAAGCGCAAAAAACAAGCTAACTTACTCTGATGAACATGACGCCGTTCTTCGAGGACCTGGCTTTCAACTTCCAACTACCGCGTTACTGCGAGAGCTTCCAAGAAATGTTGAAGAGTTCTGCGAAACACCGGCTATGTTGGACAATGCATGGGTGGAGCCGCTCTTCGAGCAGCAATACTGTCTGACCCACTTTTCCGTCCATAGGTTCCACCAAAAACTATTGGAGCCATTGGACTGGGTTTCATAATTGTTCCGTTGAGTATCGCGGCATATTTTGCCGCCTTATTTGTACCAAATATCATTGTGAAACATGTGAATCATCGCCAGCTATCTGGGTGTTAGGTCAAGGTAATATTTTCCGGAGATGCATATACATATTCTATAAATATTCAAAATTAAAGGAAACGAATGCTGTTTTCGAGAATTTTTTCTGAGTCAAAAAACCAACCGCAATAATTCAGACTGAGAGAGGTTTACGCCGTAAGGGACACCAACTCATTGTAGAGCCCAAGGGTGTCTGTATGAGAAACGCGACTGACCGTAACTGTAAGTCGTTTATGATAACCTTACAAAGTTTTTTATTTCTAGGGATTACGGGGACGTGTCAGGTTCCGCCGGATCGTTTTCGGCAGTCTTTTATTATTTATTTTAATAAGTAAAAAGAACCGAAAGATGCAAGGATTGCGATGTGTTAGTATATGGTGCCTGCTAAACAGGGCCAACCCTGAATATCAGTGAACATGACCTGCCCGAACGCGGTATCTTTCTACGTAATTTTCTGGCCTTGCGCTTTTTTTTTTGAGGTGACCCATGCCGGATGCCGGTTCCCCTGCTCTTCAATTCACTCGCTCGAGGAGAAGCGCCTCTATATCTTATGTCTAGTTTTATGGATTCGTTTCCCTTCACCTCGATGTGATGACAAAAAAGCTGTTAATTTGCAGTTCCTTTAATTCGTACCGTCGCTTGGCAATGCAGGACGATTGCAGGAAGCCACTGCTGCGTAAAAATGTAGGCCATATTCGCCGAGGCTCGTAAACGCTGCTAAAGAGAGAAGAGCTTTTTTTCGAAGCTTGCGCCAGATTCCATGAGGCGAGGATTCACACTCATCCGGCCAATGTTTATAGAAAGGATGCGATTGAATCCTCGGCCGAATGGTCAGCAACCATTCGCAATAAACCCCTATCTATCTATCTAGCCGTCATTGCGGCATCTGTCGGAGCGTTCGTTCCTCGATCGATTCGGATTTGTAGCGTGCCAAACCGCGTCGGTCAAGGAACATCATCGTTCAAATTGTCCGACTGAACTGGCTGTCAAAGGGCGCCATTTCGACAGACAGTGTTCGGTCAATTGGACGATACATCCTTCCATCCATTGGCCCGTCCGTTCCTTTCTCCCCCGTCAGTGACTTAGTTAGCTATTCATTAGTTAATTGTTAGTGACTTGATGATCATAATGGAGCCAAGGTCCGTGCCAGTAACGGCGGCAGTTCCTGCTGGTGTAGCAACCGCACACGCGTATGAACAGCATGGGACCACTAGCGCATGCAGTAAGCCTAGCAGTAGTAATGATAAAAGTCGTGTTGTTACCGTCGTTGTTATTGTTGCTGTGGTTGTGGCTGTAATAAATGTAGCTGTTGTAATAATAGTAATCCTAGTAGTAGTAGTAGTAGTTAGTAGTGGCAGTAGAACTAAGAGCTGCCGCACAATTGTTTTGCTCTAAAATTGCACTGCCCCATGCTCGAATAAAAAATATCCCGTCCTATTCGCATACATTGTTAAGCTAATGGCAACCCCGCCCCAATGGTGGAAGAGAAATGGTGCGGGAAAACACCAACACAAATACGCGAACACCCAAACATATATATATATATATATATATAGCACCTATTATATCGGTTAACACTCGACGAACGATTTAAATCTTCCACGAGGTTACCCTCTGCTAAGCCGCTACTCCGGCGGTTAAACGCGTTGTTGTAATCGCCGAAGTAAGCTGAGAACACGTAAAAATATTGGTTAATTTTTAAATATTTGTTTGTAATTCTGCTGCTCGGAAGCCATGACCTATATATATATATATATATATCGCGTCACTTTAGTTCAAGCCACTAGCTTGAGAGCGACTTGCTGTTCGTAAGCGATGCGTTCTACGACTGCGGAATACATCATACTCCACGTCGTCACGACTATATGCCGGCGAACATGTTTAGGCTTAAAGAGTACTTGCGATTCTAGTTTCAGATCGACGAAAAGCAATTACTAATCTCAAGCTTATTCACTGACGTGACGGATTATTGTGGGTGGATTTGGAGGTCCATATTTCGGCTTCTGAGCTGACAGTATACGAGCTTGACTAGATAAATAGCCTACTGCAAGCGTCATTCATTATATATAACATCACTTTTATTTCACATAAAAGGATTGGTATCAATATACATACTTCTGTAAGACAATCGTAATTAATCACCAAATAGGCGAGCACTATTTGGATTATCATGGGCCCATTTAGGCCATACGCCAAGCAAACAGTCCGTTCACGAATTCACCGCGGGCCACGGCTTTTGAGGTGATTGATCGTTGACTCCTTATGTTATTATACGCCGTACGTAATGAATGACGATAGTTTTTTGAATAATTGCAAACAAACTTGAAAGCACCCAGAGCATCTGTACTGAATGGTATTCCCTGACAGAGTCAGGTTTATGTCATTATCTTTATTATTAAAAATCGAAACCTGCGACTCTCTTGTGTGTGTATTATTTTCCCTTTGATATGAGGATCCCTGGCTTGATTGATACTAGATTCTGCAATATTGCTTTCTTCTTGCGGTTGACGACTGTTCGGCCGGGTGATTTTATTAGCTGTGATACTTTAATCACGAGCCTAGTGTTAGCAATGCTTCCTCTCTCTGAGGCCCAGTGGGGCGATTCGAGCAGCCCATCATCAAGCGAGGAGTTGTTAGACACGCAGGCGTCACCGTCTACGGTTTCGCGCTGCTTTGAGATAGATTGATGACATCCGCGACATAAATATTTTTGTAGTAAATATGAAGGATTCTTTCATGGCTGCAAAATCTTTCCAACCAGCCACGGTCGGACTCTCCCCTGGTCGGTCTGCTTCGGTAAGATCTCTCCCCCCCCGTCTCCAGAACTGCGACTTACGCAAGTTCTTCAGACTGCCAGACAGGTTGCTGCTAAATATTTACTCCCTATTTTACCTACTTCATCAGCATTAGCCTTAATCAAATCAGTAGCAGGACTTGAATTTGCGAGGTTAGTTAGTGAACTGGGTTGCTAATTCAGTTACCAAGGTTGCCGGCAGTTACCACTGTCGTCGTTGTTGTTGTTGGTATTGCTGCAGCTGTTAATTAACAGAGCATTATTAAATGTTATGATTTTCGTATATTATTGCTATGATTTTATTAACAGATATCAACTTAATAGTTTGAATCGTTCGAATGAATCGAATAGTTAATACGTTGTTGGATGTTCAGCGGTATTAACTTTCTTTAAAAAGTATTATAATTAAATAAGAAGCTCTTTTTCATCTAATGCTGCCTAAAATAGTATCATAATTTCGCATTTTGCTGTCGCCGTTGCTCGCGTTTCGTTTTCCGAAGCCGTTGTTAATGTAGCACTGAGTGTAGTTGTTGATGATGTTGGTGGTAACGCAGTGGTCATATTTGTCATACGCATAGTTGCCGATGGGAAACACAGGTATCAATCACCTCCCTCGTATGAGATGTAGCCCATTTGACTGACTCGTTTGCTGGTTCTGCATTGCCGGCCTGTGAGCAGGGAAACATTACAAATCGTGACCACCAACTCTGCAGAAAATATCGATTGCGTGCTTCTCTAACGTGTCTATTTGTGCCGTCCTCTTTCTCCCGCGTTGTTCTCTCTTTCTCGGCTTTGGTCGGCTTCCTATGCCGACGGTTCCTTCGGTCGTTTGAATCTGTGCATCCGTAAGCAGTTGAACAAGACCTGCAACAACAACAACTACTACTACTACTACTGCTATTACAACGACAACTTGTTGCCTATAAACCTCATATTCGAACGAAGGCAGACAGGCAAACAAACACACTAACAGATGTTCATCCCTCCTTCCGTTCCGACGCCCGACCAGGAGAGATCCGTACGAACAGAGCTACGGTAAGTACACAAATCCACTACACTGAACGCCCACAACACTGAAAGGAAGCTAGACAAGTCTAGAGACGACAGCTATTGCCATGATAATAATAAACCCTACCGCTGAGAGTGGTCAGCGATCATGCTGCTTCTGCTGCCGTAGGGACTATTGGAGAACTTTCCTAGATATCTCACCACGTCTGCTTATACTGCCGTTCTAAGTACCCGTGTATATATGCACTGGTGACATGTGCTATTCCAGCTTGTTTTTCTTCTGATTATGCCCTTCACCAGCCTCCGCCAACCTTGTTACCATTTGCACTATCTTCGAGCATAGCGGTGACTAGGCATGTGGCCGCCATGCCCGGAGCCGCCATTGCAGATAAGTCCTGTCGCACGCCTTCAAGTGCTGGGCAGAGGAAACGTGTGTGGGTCACGACATCCTCGTTGGCTGCACGCATTTTTGCAAGCACCCGTGCCCCGTGAATAACTGCGTCTTCATGTTCTCTATTGAACTATTTCCCCAGGTCGGGGATAATCTGACGGGTCTAGAGTCCTGATACGCCCGCTGGTGTTTTAGTCCATTTCTTGTGTCATTCTCTAGGCGTCTGCCTCCAGGGCCTCGGTTACTTGTAAGGACCGGTTCTGTGTTCTTCGTATTCTTTCATCGATCATCCTAGGCCACTGTATCAGCCTCGCAATGGTTTCAACTGTTTTGTATGTACTGGGGATTCGTATTGCCAGTTTTCTTTGCGGTTTTAGTAGTTTTGTTTCTTGTCAATTTCATAGCTTTGGTCCCCCTATTGCAGCAGCATACAAGACGGTGTACTCTGCTATCGAGGCAAGAAGTCCTTCTTGCCTTCGGCTGTTCCGCGTAGTCTTCGGCGGGTTTTTACTCAGGCTACTCTAGTACTACTACCACTATAAGCTATGCCTCTGTTACTGTCACTAAACTTTTGTCGAACTCTTACAAAGCCGAGATTTTCTACTTTACTCCTACGCGCAGAATTGCTATTGTCGTCGTCGTTGCTGTTGTTGATTGGTATTTGACTATTTTTTTAAGATCAACCCAACTTATACACCAGAGAAAATCGAAAGAAAAGTCAATCATTTTGTAGATTCCATCAGATGGGTCGAACCTGCAGTTCAATCGTATTATTACCGTAGGTACCCGACAATCTTATGTAGTTGTTATTGTTGTCGTTGTTGTTGTTGTCGTGCACAACGGCGTGTGTTGACGTCGTTGTGTACAACGACGTCAACAGCTGACTTATTATTATTAAGCAATAACAACAGCAACAAGAACAAGGACATTAGCATTAGCAGCAACAGCGCTCACTCTTATGGACAGTCTGTGGGCAACGTGACAGGAAACTGCGTTTCGCAGATTACCGATACCGATAAAGCACGGTGGATTCGTCATTGATCAATCTATTGATTGGTTTCCTTCAAGCGGACGGCGTCACCGCCGTTTCGACGAGCCAGTGAAGCAAGAATGCAGTTAGTCAAGCAAGCCGCAAGCCGACAATTGGTGGGTGTCGATTACAGACAAGGATTCAACACTAATAGAAGCAGCAGCAACAACAGCAACAGGGAGGCGCGGGCAACAAGACTAAACTGCAAGAATAACAACAACAACAGCAGCAACAGCAACAACAACAACAGCAGCAACCGCAACACAACAGCAGCAACCGCAACAACAACAACAGCTGCAACAACCACAACGAAGCAACAACTACAAGAATGACAGCTACACCCAGAACGCCGAGCAAAAAAGGACGCATGATTACGTCTATGAATTCCGTCACTCAGTCGTCTCGTCAATCTGATCGTCAATGATCGTCGATCGATGGCGATGTGGTCAGATGCGATCTCTGACTGTTTATTTATTTATCTCTGAATGCGTCGAATTGTGTATGTCTGTTTTATGTGTGTTGGCTTACACAGCGACTACGAGCTGAGAGACAACGTTGTTGTTGTTGTCGTCGTCGTAAAGATTGCTGCCGTAATTGTTGTTGTTGTTGTTGTCGGTGCAGCTACTATTACGCTATTGCGTTTGTCGTAGTTGATTGTCTTTACGCAACCGTGTCCATTCTTCATGCCTTATGTCTTTGTCTCTTTGTTCCGATTGCCCCTTTTCGCTCTTCCGCTTATTATGTATCTCTCTCTCTCTCCCTCTACTATGTATATATATATAGCTATCTTTCTCCCCGTCTATGTATCTCCTCTTTCACTCTCTGTCCCCTTCTTTCTCTTTCGGTGCATGCTTGCATCTGCCTGGGTAATCAGGCGGCAGTGCTGTTGTTTCGATTAGGGCTGCTACGGTCCGCACTCCTACTGTGTGTTCCCTTCTCCTGCCGGTCTGTCTTTTTTTCCTTTTATCATTCCCTTTTTCCGCTCCCTTCTTTCTACTCCCTTTTTTCCGCTCCCTTCTATCATTCCCTCGTTCCGGCTTCCCGTTTATTGTATTGCCGCTCGGTGGTCGACCCCTCTCAGACCACCTCGTTTCTTCCCATTCCACCCCCCCCTCTATCTCTCTCTGTTCATTAAAGTATCGTCTGCTCTTATGGTCATAGTCGTGAGCCGTAAGAGCCGCCGCAGCCGCCGCCATCATCTCGACGGAGGATGGCACGAACGGATATCGTTTCCGTTGGCGCCGTCATGTTGCGATAGGCTCTTGTTGTTCTTGATGTCATTGTTGTTGTTGTTGTTGTGGTTGTTGTTGTTGTTGTTGTTGTTGTTGTTGTTCTTGATGTCGTTGTTGTGTCGCTGTTGCTGCCACGGTTGTTCCACTTGTCGTGAGCGAGCAAGTGAACAACCGAGTCATTGATGAAACTGATCGTAATGATGATTGGCTGGCTGGCTGGCTCATATCTTACGTTCCCTCGGCGTTGCAGACTGCTGCTGCTGCTGTTGTTGATGTTGTTGCTGCTGTCGCTGTTGTTGTTACCACGAGCGGTAGTCGTTGGTGTCATCTGCCATGTTGTTGTGTCATCTATCGACTTCCCGCCCGCCCCGCCAGCACACTTCATTCTTCCGTCCAGCAGAGCCGAGAGAAAGAGGAGAGAGGCCAGGGAACGGGGTGGGGAAAAAGCACGGCAGCCGGTATGAACCGCTCGCCGATCCTGTTGTTGTTGTTGTTGTTGCTGTTGATGTTGTTGTTGCTGTTGATGTTGTTGTTGCTGTTGATGTTGTTGATGTTGTTGTTGTTGTTGCTGTTGATGTTGTTGTTGTTGCTGTTGATGTTGTTGTTGACGTTGTTGCTGTTGTTGTTGTTGTTGTTGTTAGGAGTCAGCTTGCTTTCTGCTCTGTAGTCGCTGTTGTTACTGGTACTGCAGCACGAACGGCGACGCAATGGCAGCTTTTGCGCCGCCGCAACCGCCGCTCATGCTGGCTACGTCAACGACGTCCCGGAGACGTCGTTGACGTCTCGTGGCGTCGGCGCGGCAGAGACGACGGCGGTTACCACAGTGGCCTCTGCTGCTGCTACTGCTGCTGTTGTAGTTGCTGCTGTTGATGCTGCTTGTGGTGGTGGTGCAGTTTGGTACGCCTACCTACCACTACTGCATCTGCAGTCCGCGTCTGCTGCTGATGGCTGTTGGCGGTGGTGGTGGTGGTATTGCGGCGGGGGCGGCGGGGCGGCGGCGTCGGCGGCGGCCACTTCTATTGGGAGATGAGTTAAGACGCGACCGGCGATTGGCCGTGCGTCTCAATGGCGTGGGCAGATCGCTGCTGCGCAGTCGTGGCTCTTGACACGCCTGCTGTCTGAACTGCCCGCCTGCCCGGCCGACCAACCGACCGACCGACCCATAGACCGACCGCCTGTTCGTTTGCCAGCAGGACTTTGCCGCTGCTGCTGCTGCTGCTGCTACTACTACTGCTGTTGTTGTTGTTATCATTAGCGGCACGGCACGCGTGACGGTTGAACTGGACGCCCAGAACGACGTCGTGGCCACAGCGAATGTCGCCGTCGAATGTCGTCGTCGGATAGCAGTAGCAACAACAATAAGAATGACGACGACGACAAGAATAACAACAACAACACAATAATAGCAACAAGAACACCATAATGATGGCAACAAGAACAACAGATACAACAATAGCAACAACAACAACCACGACAACGAAAACGACGATACAACAACAACAATAACGGCGACAAGAAAGAAGAAGAAGAGCATCAACAACAATGACGACAAAGGCAACAAAAACAACAGCGAAGCAACCAAGCAAGACGGAGACTTACCATCACCGACACGTCCGTCTGACGAGAAGGATGGATGGTTCATCGGCGGATCTCTCTATCTGTCTACAATAGCTGTTCATCCGACCAGTTAGCCAGCAAGCCGGATCTATAGCCAGGCGGCAACACAAATGTGTATGCTACAATGCCAAAGCCACACCGACAGCAACAACACACCACCGCGCCGTGGTAGGACAAACGACAGGACAAGCAACTCCAGCGACCGCAGCAACAACAACAACAACAACAACAACAGTGACAAGAACAACAGCAACAGCAGCAGCAACAACAACAACAACAAATTCAGCAGCAGCAACAATAACAACAACCAATTCAGCAGCAGCAACAACAACAAAGTCAGCAGCAACAAAAACAAGAATGGTGAGCACAACAACAACCACGTCGACCACTTCTACTACTACTACTACTACTACCAGTAGCATCAGTATTTCTAGGACCAATTTTAATGACGATTTTGTTGCGGCCACAACGACTGCGACCGTGGTAAGAGAAGAAGGCAGATTCTGTCGCAGCAGTTGTAGCCCGCTATGGCAGATTCATCAGCGACAGCAACTGCAGCAAGAATGGACCAGGATCACAATAGGCCACCACCACCACGATAACATTATACGATGCGACGGCCGGCCTTAAGGGCTATAGCCATGCCAAAGACGACAACGATGACGCTGGTAACATAATAATAATAATAACAATAATAATAATAATAATAATAATAATAATAATAATAATAATAATAATAATAATAATAATAATAATAATAATAATAATAATAATAATAATAATAATATTATTATTTAGCCCCTCAGGGCTCGCAGAGACGCTGTTAGAACCGCATGTCTGTTCTGATCTCCGCGCAACGAGGGACGAAGCTGAGCTGGCAGCAATACAATCGATAGGCCCTGGCCCCTGGGAACAACACCCTACGCAGCATATACTTGACGGCTACAAGTGTCAAACAACCGCTCGACAGATCTTAGATGACACCCAATCTGCGACAGAGAGAGCGGTATTTATAGCCGCCCGTGAGACCTTCAGCAGTGGCTTCCTAAGGGCACTTCCTTCACCGCAGCTGGGCACCATGCTGGAAAACACCTCCTTCCTCATGGTGGCCGCCCTAAGAATAGGCGCTCCCATATGTGAGCCATACGAGTGCAGGGCATGTGGAAAAACAGTGGATAAGGACGGACTGCACCCTTTAAGCTGTTCTAAGAGCCCTGGTAGAACTCTCAGACACGCGGAAATCAACGCAGTTTTAAAGAAGGCTCTTCGTAGAGCCGGCATACCAAGCACCCTAGAGCCCAGGTTGAGCTTCGAAGACGACAAAAGACCCGACGGCGTCACCATTCCGCCATGGTCTAAGGGCAAATGTCTAGCATGGGATAATAATAATAATAATAATAATAATAATAATAATAATAATAATAATAATAATAATAATAATGATCATGTTAATCATCATCATCATCGTGCTGGTTGTGGTAGTGGTAGTGGTGCTCGGAACCTCTCGTATAGGTATCACGCCTCACAGCTACAACACCAAGGGAGGTCTTTCTGTCAGGAGGCTTTTATGTGCGAGGGCAACAGCAGCAACAACAACAACAACAGCAACAACAGCAACAGCAGCAGAAGCAACAGTGGCAGCTGCCGAACAAGTTATTCCTCTGCGGCGGAATAACTTGTCCGGCAAACCGTCAGCCAGCCAGTCAGCCAGCCTTGAGAAAATGCGACATGCATTCCTTGACGTGGACGAAACGTGTCGCCTTTGCCGCAGCCGCCACCAGCACCACCAGCCAATCACTGCTTATGTTGGTCGTCGTCGTCGTCGCCGCTGCTTCCTGCTGCTATGGCGGGGCTATCTGCTTGGCCATCACAGCGATGCCATCATGCGAGATGAAAACGGCAAACGATCCACTGCAGACAGTAGCCGATAGGTTGACGGACAGACAGACAGACATACCAACCAACCTGGCTACCTGCCTACTGCCTACAACAGATGAACAATGAAATGAGAAAGATTGGCGGCAGTTGCAACATCAGCAGCAGCAGACACAACAACAACTACTACTACAGCAACAACAACAACCAAAACAACAACTACTACTACTACTACTACTACTACTACTACAGCAACAACAACGACCACAACAACAGCAACAACAACTACAACAACAACAACAACAACAACAATGGCATGAACAACAACCACAACAACAACAACAACAACAACAAACGCACCAACAAGTACAATAGCAGCAGAATCAACAACAACACCACCAGCAGCAGCAATAATGACGCTGACGACAAAAGAGGCAAGCGGCGGCGGCGGCGGCGGTGGGTGTCTCAGAGCGCGGCGGAAAGATCGACGGAGGCGGGAAACTACCGCAGCAGCAGCAACAGCAACAGCCACTACCACCACCACCACCATCTCCACCGCCGCGGTCGCAGCCGTCGCAGGGCTGAGAAGGGGCCGCCGAACAAGCGAAGGAAGAGGAGGAAGCGACTGCTGCTGCCGCTGTTGCTGTTGAGAGACCGAGGAGAAAAGAGGGCAAGAAACAGAGATGCTCCAACAAACGAGACACACACTGCTTGTTCTTGGCTGACTGGTGGCAAACTGGCACTCGCCAGCCACCCAGCCAGAGAGGCAGCCAGCCAATCAACCAACCAACAGATGATAGCCGGACGGGCAAACAGACGAACGGCAGGGAGGCAGGCCGTTTATAGTGGCAGTAGCAAACGTCCACGGCCGCCCCGACAATAAGAATAAGAATGTTACAAATACTAAAGAGACGAAGAATAGTAGTAGTAATAATAAGAATAATCATAATGACAACAACGAAAGACAAGGCAAAACGACACGAGACCCGAGAACGAGAACAAAACGAAGAAGAAGAAGAAGAAGAAAAAGAAGAGGAAGAAGATGACGACGACGACGACAACGACGAGGAGAGAGAAAGAATCAACAACAAAAACAACAGCCCCGGCTCATAATAATAATCATAATAATAATAATAATAATAACCAGCCGCTGCCATCGTTCGTCGGCGTCGCTATGGCCGATTTCTACGACGACGACGGCGATGACGGCGACGACATCCAGAACACGGCCACGGCCAGCACCTATCTCATCTCATCGTAATAATATATGCCAGTTACACACACAGCAACAACACAACGACACGCCCACCGTCTTGCCATCATTCCGAACACGGGAACTGGAATCAACTTTACCTATCGTATCGTATCTATCTATATATATATATATATATATATATATATATATATATATAGCAGGAATATTTCTGTACTTTTGTGCGTCTCCTACTCATTATATATATATATATATATATATAAGAGAGAGCAACAAAATATATACAAAGCGCGATAGATACGCGTTTCGAACCGGTAGCTTTTGTCGGGTCGTGTGCCAAGATCGATCGGCGTCCGCGTAGTAGTTTGACTCGTTTGATTACAACAAACAGATTGCTAATCCAAATCATAGAGCGAACAGCAAAGAAGCATCTCAGCCAGCAAAAAATGCCGTCCGTCAGCAACACCGTCCGAGCCGACCTTCTAGTAGTAGTTGTAGTTGTTGTAGTCGTCTATGATGAGATGATCAGATGTCGTAATGAGCTTACGCAATCACAACTGCTTTGGCTCGGAAGAAGAGCAGTTCCCTGTTGTTTACAATGGCTCTGTTTATGTGTGTCTCTTTGTCTCCGTATGCGTGAGTGTGTGCTTACGACGCAAAGCTTTTATCCTTTTTTGGTCTTTTCTCCCCCCCCCCCCCCCCCCAACACGGTTTGTCCGAACTATTGTGAGTTGAAATTTACGAACAACGCAGCAATCTGTCGAAGTGGCTGCACTTTGAATCAAGGTAGTTTTTAACAGACTTTTGAATTGCATTTTAGTTTTAACCAGACATTATATATATATATATATATATCAATTTTAGTAAAAAAATATTATCTATATATATATATATATATATATATTTGACATATGATGCCATAACTCGATTAGACTAGTAAAACCTTCCGAGCGCCTGTAACCAAAACCGCGTGATCGAATTTCCGTGGCGAACCCGACAGCTATCACTTGTCGGGTTCGCCGTAGATAAGGTAAATATTGGCATTGTTGCGATGTACGTTGGCGCCGTATGTCGACGTTAACATTAAGTTGAGCTAAGTTGTTCATCGAGTCAAGAGCCACTGACGACGCGCACTTACCAGAAGAGTTCAGCAGTGCACCGAACTAGCATATCGTTGTTGTGGTCGTTCGCGGCGTCGATCGCCCAACCCCCCCCACCCACACGCACAGGCGCCGCGGAAACAGCTCAAGGATCAGCCCCGGCCTTCATCGTGAAGACCGCCTGCTGCTACTGCGGCCACTAGTTGGCTGTCGACGGACGCTTACCGAGTTGCAGAAACCGGAGGGTTTCGGGAAGGCGCGGGGGGAATTAGGGGCCGCCTAGGGGCGCGTGAGGATGCTCGGATGTTGCGGCCTCGAATCACTCTCTCTGCCAACTCCGACCAACAGCTCCGAACATACGCCGACAACAACGGTGGCGCGTATTCGGACGCTTATTGTTCATACGCAGCGTACCATCATACTCACACCCTGACGACTTCGAGCGCCGACTGACTATTGAGAGAGTGCTTCATGAGCTGATAATGATGATGCTCAGTGCTCAACCGCTGAGGGCAACGCACGATTTTCATCAGGCGCACCAAAAACGCTTATTTTCTACGGTTGCCTACTTCATGTAGGCTATGCCACCACCGCCCCCTTCGCCGCCGCTGCCTCCCCCGCTGGCCACTCGAGCTAGCCTTCAACCTCTACTTGCATTATTATTAATAGCATTATTGTCATTATTAACGTGGGTGTTCATCAAGCGTGTTGAAAATGGTCACGTCTATTGAAGTGAGCGACGCGACGCGTCTAATTATAGGCTAGATCGGGTTGATCGAGTTGGACTGCTGCGCGTGCTGACTGTGACTGACCGACTGACTGACGCTTGCAGCAAGCTCGCTTTCGATTGCATGCACAAACACCACTGACCGCCCGGCACTACTTGAGCTTGAAGGACGACGACGACAACGACGCGATCGCGTTGTCTGTGAGCGTCGTCGAATGCAGGCGGCAGCGGCGTTACGTTCTCTGTCTCTGTGTCTATTCGGCCCATACATGCCCTTCTGTACTTCCCAGCCCAGTCCCATGTTAAGTGTCCCGATGACGAACAAACGCTAACGTTATTATTCCATCGCCGTTCGCCCGATCTTCTAGCAATTTACGGATGAACTGTACGGACGTGTTGTTTAGAGTGCGTGTGTTTGTGTCCGTGTGGCCGTGTGTGCATGTCGGTGTGAGTTCATCCGACTCTCTGAGCCAATCAGAGAGACTGGCCGAATTTGCGTGAAGATCTTTCTTGTTTGTTGTTCACGCTCCTAGACCACCTACACGACCGTGTATCATCGATACTACACTTCAACGACGTCCAAGTGTTCGATTGATTATTGCTGCCAGCGGCTACCATGAAAATAGCATTATCATCGTCATCATCATGTCAGTCGTCTGGCTACCCCACAATCTACCTACTGCCATCAGCACAACAATCATCAATGTAGTGAACAACAACGTGTTGGTTGGAGCGTACAAACGTGAGCCTTTACGTGAGCAGCGCCGTATTACGGACGACATACGACGCGCGACGTATTATTAGCCAATAGCTGCACATGATCGTTCTCGTCGTCGTCATTATTCGTATTAGCACTAGTATGAAGCATTTTAGAGCATTGGGTTTTTAAGGCTTGGCCGCTTTACGCAGTCATCTAGTGACGAAAGGGCTACTCCTCTTGCAGTGCAATAGCCTATACTACCCTTTTATCAGTGCGATATATAGAACTACTACAACAACTACAACTACTTCACTACGAGTTAAGAGAATCGAAAACTCAAACTTAAAGCGAGTATATCTGCCTAGTTTGTCAACAGTGGTTTGAACATGCTGAACACTGCAATTGAACTGCGATTAAATCACCGCTCAAACGACCGCCGGGTCCGCCGACTTAAAGTGGTCGTCTGTGTTCGTCGTGAAGACGTCCACCTTGAAGAAGCGTATGAAGTTTTCCGCTGCCGCCGTTGCTCGAAAGCAGGCCGACATAGCTGTACACTGAAACATATATTCAGTCTGTTTCAGCTGAGTTTGACTGAGTCGCTTCTAAAACTCTACTACTACTACTACTACTTCTACTACTATCATTACTACTATCACTACGCCTGCTACGACATTGCGCTCTAAGAGTACCTGGAGCGTAGCGTGGCTGTTCAGCGCGTTGTCGTAACCGCCACCGAACAACGACCGAAATCTCTCTGTCTGTCTGTCTGCCTGTCTTGATGTGCAGCAAGTTGTAGCTCTACGGAGTCCACTCCACGCCCAAAAAATCGGCGAATCTCTAGGCACACCGTAAGCTCTAGCGAGCTCTTTCGCGCGCGGAGGGCAACGAGTGAGACGAATAAAATGCCGCAGGCAAGGAAGAATTCGATGGAAGCAAGTGAGTTTGTGGGGCTCAATCTTCGCCCTATATCGCTGTCAGCGAATGTATGTCTGTCTGTGCGTCTATCGTCGGGGTGCATCGTCGCATCACCAACAACAACAAGCCAACAATTCCTTTGGGTACGATGAAGATGATGATGAGAATGATGCTTAGTTGTGAGGCTTGACTTCGCGACACTGAGCTGTTCGAAACTGACAATTGTCGATGCGGGGGCGTTTGGCGGGCCGCTCGGAAGGCCTGAAGGGGCAGGGGGCAGGATACCCGGCGGTTCCCGGCACCCCTCGCGCATTTGTAGTGTCTATCTATGTTTCGCTCTCGAGCCTGTCATCTCGAAGCTTCCGTGGAGCACTTTATTCAAGAGCTAACTGCTGCTGTGCGGAGGCAAGCAGGGAAGCTGGTTAGCAGAGATCGCCGGCTCGCCCGGTACAGCTACCGCCGCCGGTGACAACGATGACGAGACTTCGAAGAGGCGAGTGCCCGAATGCCCCGAGCTCGTCTCTTCTTGGTGACCTCCTGGAGCAGGTCTTGTATAACCGAGAACGGCACGCTCGCACGGGTGTAACACTTTCGATGTCTGCGAATGACGGCCAACTTCGACGAGGCAATTCGAGACGGTGGGGGAAGGGGAGGGGGAGCGCTGAGGACCGACCGAAGAGCCGGGAGCTATGTGGGCGCATCGAGTGGCGGCATGAGCAGTGGTAATGCTGGTTGGTGGTGCTGACGGGGAGCATTGAGCTGCTGACCAATGAGATGTATGGCTTTTGGTCACAGAATATAGTAGCAACAATACTAGTACTAGTAGTAGTAGTAGTAGTGATAACAATTTGAAGCAATGCGAAAAGCAGTCTCGTTGATGTTAAATCTTAGTAGTAATAACAAAGTATAACGAAAGTAGCTCTGGTGGAACGGCTGTAGCAGTAGTAGTAGCGATTGAAGTATGTTGCTTTGTTAAAATCTATCTCAAAGCGAGTAATATCCGCTGTCCAAAGAAGTGGCTGTCTACAACTGCTGCAGTTGTGTCTTTGCCACCAACATGCCAAAGATTCATGATGAGCACGGTGAACTAGGCGTTAACCAGCAAACTTGACAATGTCAGCTGGACCTTTACGCCTTCTCCTGAAGATCAGATATCATATGTGGTTTTTCAGTTCTAAGTAGAGTCAAGGCAAAGAGAAAGAAAAAAATAAATTTGTTTGGCTAATAAAGTGCCGTTGTTAGAAATTGTCATTCATGAAGAACTCCTGAAGATTAGGAGTGGTTTATGTTTGGTCCTTTGGTTTCATATTTCATCGTAACTAATTTAGTGCATATGTAGAAGCCTAAGGGCAGCCAAGGACAAGATGTAACAGAGGCGCAGTAATCCACTAAAAGTCTTCATTTCTCCAGTAATCCACTAAAAATCTTCATCTCACAGCACAAAGGAATAGACTGCCTATATTCCCAGTTATAGTAGGTAGTACAGGTAATATTAAGATTTCTTAATACCAAGTTAACCCTACCCATTACCAATGCCTGCTTTTAGGCAATTACAACCTTGTTAAAGCACTAGGCTTGCCACTTCGAAAGAGTTTTTGAATTTAAATGACTCTGACACACGGGTTGGGCTTGAATAACCGTATCTTAGATTTTTTTTACCAAAAAGAGTATAAGGCGCAATGTTTTTATATATATTATCCGTTCGTGTGTATGACACGGGAATAATTTTCCCCGTAAATTTCTACACAGAAAACGCTTGCCAAAAAACAGGTAATACATGCCAAAGACTTAGTCCACAGTAGGAAATATCTGATGATATCAGTTGCCAACAAAAAGTAAATTGTGTGTCTGCCCCCTCTCTCTCTCTTTCTCTCTCTCTCTCTCTCTCTCTCTCTATATATATATATATATATATATATATATACATATATGTTTTGTTTTACAGAGATCACCCAAGTTTCTCTTTCTCTCTCTTTATCTATGCACATACGTATGTGCGCACACACACATTTTCTCGCGATCCTAACGTGCAATATGCAGTGGGCAGTAGAAACATGATCATCGTTTTTTAATTACATCTTTTAAACTATTCATTACGGCAGGGAAGAAGTGTAGATTAGTTAGCTAGCGACTGGGTTAGGCTGAAGCCGCCTGGGCTGGCGCCGATTCGTCAAGTGCGGCGATTAAGAAGCCGCGATGGAGCGACATTAGCAATAAAGATATCTTACGCGTGAGGCAGGCGGCAATTGAGGACTTCAGGGGTGGTGCCCTTCCCTGACGGGGTAATTTTTCGCGTTGGGTCATTGTCCTCTTCAGCGTTATTATCGTCATCTGTACCGTCTGAAGGTGGCGCTGAGAGGTGACGAACTCTCACCCATGCCATCGTCAGGTTGACCTTTACAAGTTGACCTAAACTGCCTATAGTAGCTGGGCGGCCAATGGCGACGTACGAATATCGTCAACGGAAGAGCGACGATCTACACCGAGTGGAGATGGGAAACGAAATATATGGCATATTTTGGAGAGCTAGAGAGGGAGAGAGAGAAACAAAACCCTACTAGGGAGTATTACGGAAGCAAGAGAAATCAAGAGGTTGAGGAAGGACAGTGAAAGAGGGAAAGAAGATAGTAAACGGAGAACTGAATTTACGCTGATTGCAAAGACAGGTAGGTTCGTGCGTATTGTTCGAAGGAACAACGTTTTTTCCTAGTTGAAGCATCTCCTCTTCTTTCTTCCTATGTCTTCTCCCCTTTCTCCCTCTCTCTCCCTATGTCGTTTTCCGCTCTTGCTCTCTCTCTCTCTCTCTCTTGCCCCCTCCCCTTTGGTCTGCCCCTTTTTTGGTCCTGCATCGTCGAAGGTGTCGCCGTCGCCAGCAGCAGCAGCAGCTCGACTACCACCTCCACCACCACCACCAACGTAATTGTAGCCTACGAACGCCGAGGTCGCTTGTCCCTTAGCAATCAGCAGTCAGCAACAGCGACGGCAGCGCCGACTACTCTAGTGGTAGCAGTGGCGACACCAGTGACTCCAGCGACAACAACGATGGTGGCGACATTGGAGTAGGCGACGGCAAGTAAGGCGTAAGTGCACCCGTCGCTTGTGCACAAGCCAGACAGATCTACTATGACCTCTATTACTAGGTACTACGTTTACGACTATTTGTGTTGCTGCTGCTGACGCTGCTGCCGGCGCCACTGCTGCTTCTGAGACAACACCAGTGAGCCACTGGCTGGTGACTGAGTCAATGATGAGTGAGAGAATCCATGTCGAAGTCGTCGTCGTCCTCAGCCTTGTGAACACGGCCGCCCGCTGTAGCACCAGAACCAGCCGCCCCTCTAACGATGGCGGCGGCGGCGGTGGCGACCGAACCCGCCCAGCAAGTTGGGCCGTTCGCCGCTATCGCCCTGATGCCGACGTCAATGTCGCTTTCGCCCCCGCCGCCACTGCGCCAAAGGGAAGCGCCTTTCTCCCCCTTCCCGGCCTCGGCTATGCCGAAGGGTTTGTCGCGGGCCCTGGCCGGACACGAGAAGACAGTGCTTGCAATTAGGCAAGCCGAATACGCACCACACACAGGTAGACTAGGCACACAGGGTCCAACGGTAGGACTTTAGGTAGGCGGCGGTGAGAGCAGTTGTAGTACAAGTGAGGTATCAGTATGACTGCTTGCTGTTAGTGGTAGTAGTAGGAGTAGTAGTGTTGAGCCCGGTGGCGTGGTAGATTAAGTCTCCGCCTCGCAGCCGGAGGAGACACATAGGTGCGCGGGTTCGAGCCCCACCGTTGCACATTTATATTTATGTGGGTCCGTCTATGAAGCAATGTGAAAAACAGTTCCGTGGACGTTAAATCTTGGCTGAGGGTCGGCCGGAAAACTTTACTTTACTAGTAGTAGTAATAGTAGTAACTCTAGTAGTTCAAGTAGGAGCGTGAGCATCAGCAGCAACAGCAACAAAAGCCGCCGCAGCGTTGAGCATCGCCGTCGTCATCCAGTGAGAGATTTAAGCGGCTGATTGGCGGTCGCGTGTGCGAGCGTGAGAGGAAATGCGAGAGAACGTCTTCGTCAACCCCGGCTGGTCTAGCCTATCTAGTCGGTGGTGGTGGTGGAATGGTGCTGCTGCTGGCCGAAGCTGGTTGGCCAAATTGCGTTTAATTACCAGTGTTCGCTCGGCGGTGTAAGTTTGCCGCCAACTTACTGCTGACCTCCACTGGATACAGCCTACATATTTTTATTACCCCTTTCCTTAGTCTATTTCTCCCTATCTGTTTATCCCCCTCTCTATTTATTTCTTAGCACCGTCCAAGGGAGATCGGACATACACCCGACGTCAGGCGTCCGGGGAACCAAGGCCAGGGTTTGACAAAGACACCGAACGTGAAACACAGGACAGCGGCACGAAGAGAAGTGGCACCGAGCACGAAGGAGGATCATAAAGATGATGAAGAAGCACGAGAGCCCGGGACATTCTGCAAGAAGTACGCGGGTCTAAAGGGCAGAGGGGAATAGACAGCAGAGAAGAAATTAACAGCGAGAGAGAGACGGAGAGCGAGAAATAAGGAGACGATTGTTCAGAGACGAGAAAATGATTATAGAGGGGGCGACGGTACACGACGGTGAACACGACGGCCGTGGCAATTGCCCTCCCAATGGTCTGCCCAAGGGCCCGTCGTTGTTGAGGGATCAACCGGCGCCGACGTGACTGAATAATCGTCGTCAGCTCTCGTCGTGCGACCACCGGACACGCGTCAACGACAAGGATTGACAAAGCGTTGTTCTGCTCACGTCGCACGCAAAGCACCATACGAGCCACGTTGTCGGTCACGTCAGCGCTGCTTGCCATTGGAACTGCCACCTCAATCGATAATGGCCCGCAGATAAACAAGTAAACACACTTGCTTGTGGTATCGGCTCTGCGTTGGCTAGTAGGTTGAATCTCTTTGTGATTGCCGGCTTTTCGGTGGGGTCGGTTGGTCGGTCGGTCGATAGCATGCAACAATCGAAAGCAAGACGTCAAATGGCTCTGGCTCTATATAAGTTGCCACCGTCAGCCGCCAGCGCCATCGCAACGCTGAGACATATACACATACGGGCACAAGAAAAGTCAAAGCAAGCGTAAGTGCCAACTGTAGCCTAGTCCATAGATGTGGCTCGCTGTGCAGACCCTTAATGTTGTCTCGATCTAGCCCACCTAGGCGTGGGACTCTCTTCAAAATGACTGTGCTGCTTCGTAACCCTTTCAGCTTCCAGCGTGTAGCGCATTGTGCTTACTGCGACAGCATTACTTGCCGAAACGAGTGTAGGCTTAGTGTAGGCGAGTGCCACGGAATCTTTCGACAAACTCGACCACTCTTTGGCAAAAGTACGCATCGCAGTATGGCCACGCTGTGACCAAATCTTTGTCTCTTCATGCACACCATACCAGGAACGATAGCTAGTACTAATCCTAATAGTAGAACCGGTAGTAGTAGTAGCAGTAGTCAACGTAATAAAAGTAATAGTGGTAGTCTAATTACTAATTACTACTTAATAAACAGTGACAGTTCAAAGAAACGGCGGCAGGATTAGCGATGACTGAAGGATCGCGCTCGTTCATTCCAAAAGCGTGGAAAAACATTCACGTGTGCAAAACTTTGGTGTGCTTCTCAAGTCAATCGTCGAGAGATCGATGAGACGAAGGACGAATACATGGATGGGTACAGGGATCGCGAAGGATAGGCCGATATATACGCCTTACGCGACCTAATTAGAGTAGCAAGTGCCAGCATTTACATCATAACCATCATTATCATCATCATATTCATCATCGTCTTCTATTCCGCTACTGCATGCATCGACTTCAAAGTCGACTTCAACCAAGCTGCCGAACAGTGCTGCGCCATGAGAGATTGGTCGGCCGGTAAGGGGGCAGAGGGGTACGGGGGAGCAGCAAAGAAGCGAGCAGCAGAGGAAGAAGCCAAGCAGGCCTCGTGGATGGATGGATTGATCGTGCTCGTGGCAGCGGATGTCCTCTACCTCGAGAAGAGGCAGGCTCTCCTCACTAGTGACCAGGTCGGCGGACCTCAGCAGAAATCAGACATACGATGGAGGCCGAAGGCGGGCGGGCTGCATTGCGGTCCACTCCCGCCATCGCCACTGCTGCCGCCCACTATCGATAATAACAATAGGAATAATAATGTAATTATTCTATTAAGATTATTAAGAGATGAGCCTTGCCGCTCAGGTCAAGCTGCTGCGCGCTGCAGCCGGTTGGCTGCTAAGGCTAGTATGCCTGTTATTGTTGTTGTTGTTGTTGTTGCTGCTATTGTTGTATTACAGGATAACACACAGACAGAGACTGAGAGACAGGCAGACAACCGTGGTGAGCCCATATCGTTCGCGGTATCGGACGGGCGCCTATGACAGCGGTGGGCTTTGCCAGCGTGGCGGCAGGTCATCGTCGTTGTAGTATACGGCGGACGCCGACAACAGACTGGATTACCCTGATCGGTTGAAGATGGCGGATAGAGATGGCGAGATGCTCTGAACGATGAGCGGAGAACAGGCAAAGGAGAACGACACAGCGAGACATGTGGGTGGGTGGCTGGCTGGGTGGATCAGAGGGTGGCTTCTGGGTGGAAGAAAAGAGTCTGATCGCATACCTCACTCAAGGGTCGCTCTGCAGCAGCCGTATCGGCTGCAGGACGACATATACACGGACGCCGATGCTGGCGTGGGCTCACGCCCGCCGGCCTGACTTTAAGGATCGAATTAAGTAAGACTGAGCAGAGAAAAGCAGGACAAGCAGGAGAAAAAGAGAACACAAAGAGGTAGAGGGAGAGCGAGATATCTGGGATAAGAGGGATACCAATAGAGATACGAGCTCTTGGTGCAATATTTTGGCCATATTCCCCGTCAAGTAAGTCTGCGGCATCGGGATTCAAGTAATACACATACACATAATTTCGTTATTCACAGCCTGCCGTACGTGCCATTGGTATCCGATATGATTATTGTTATGACAGCGCTCACTCAGTAACTATTACTGATTTAGATGAGTGCAGACAAAACGGTTAGATTTAATGAGGACGAAACGTTAACGCGGTGGGGGTGCACCGACTTGTGCTCGAGTAAGCGCTTACGCTCGGCGTCATTGTCGACATCAACGAGTATATATATAAATACAGATGAGCAGAACGTAAATATTTCTAAGTTCCAAGAACATATAACATAGAATTTGTTTGAACATGATTACCTGCTTCCAGAGAAAAACCTCGAATGAACTCCCCGAAGGAATCTTGATGAGAGGAGCTTTCTTTTGTGGGATGGCTCACTTGCACAACTGTGTTTGTATAGATCAACAGGATGATGTGATCTCGTTCTCAGAGTGAAGCTTTAATGCAGGCGCATTAAAGCTTCACTCTGAGAACGAGAGCGCCACGAAATTATAAATATATTTATACATACATTATTTTACCAAGTATTTAGCGCAATGTGATCACTCTTAGGTGATGTCTACTAGATAGGTTACTGCCATTGTATCGAATTCTAGTTCCAAACGTGTAGCTGACACTATGCTGTCTCGGGTAGCCTAGATCAAACGGCAACAAATAGATGAACTCGCGTCTTTGACGACAGCGAAGCGCAGGAAGATAAGAATTAACCTTTTTCCATCTGTTTGGCTTGTTCCTTTGCTCTAACGTGTTCCGTCTCTCTTCTTTTCGCTCTGTTTATCCTAAAAATGAAATGCAATTGATGCATCAATCTGCTTGCAGGCGCCGTAGAAGACAAAAATATAGACAGGGAAAAAGCGCGGGAGAGGGAGAAGAGGCGAGTTAGAGACAGGAAGGCAACCGGAAGTTGCTGTTGTTGTCGCTGTCGCCTCCATACTATGCAATCGTTCACAAGACCTTAGGCTAAAGACATCAGTAGCACCCGCCAGCGGGTTACGGCACATTAGCACGCTCAGCGTTGTTCTTATTGCTGTTATTGCTGTTGTTGTTGTTGTTGTTGAGATTGGTTGAGGCTCGCTCCTACCCTCGTACCAATCGTAGAAGGGGGGACGAAAAGACGACGACGACGGGAATAGCGGTAGTGGCAGCAGTAGCCGCAGTTCATCCTGCGTCCACCCCTCAGTCTGTGCCCGAGCCCCGCTTGCACTCCAGCGTTTACCCGGCCTTCATGAGGGGTTCGGGGGATGGGGGCGACGACGACAATGTTGTTGTTGCTGTTGTTGTTGTTGTTGTTGTTGTTGTTGTTGTTGTTGTTGTTGTTGTTGTTGTTGTTGTTGTTGTTGTTGTTGTTGTTGTTGCTGTTGTTGCTGTTGTTGCTGTTGTTGCTGTTGTTGTTGTTGTTGTTGTTGCTGTTGTCGTTGCTGTTGTTGTTGTCTTCGGATTCACTGTATGTCTGTTCAGGGTCGATCGGTGATAGTTCGTCGGCCCGCTCACCGTTCGCGGATCCGCCGCTGCCGCTTCTCTCCTTAGCTGGTCGGCGGCAGGCAGGCAGGCAGGCTTGCACGGCCGCCGCACAATTGGGGGCAATCAGGTTAAGAGTCAAGTTGATGCTAGTTACTGGAGGGACCGGGTGGGGGTGGTCGGAAGAGAGCATGCGAACATTCGTGCTTGGCACAGCCAGACGCGCAGTAGAGGCGCGCGGGTGAAGGGGCCTGGTTGTGTGCGGCCCTAGTCGTAGCAGTAGTAGTAGTAGTAGCAGAGAACAGCAGAACCAGTAATCGTCGTCGTAGTAGTAGCGAGGATGATGTTTGTGTGTTGCCTCCGGGGGTAGCTGCTACTAGCTGCTAGTTATTTCTGTTGTTGTTTTGTGGTTGCGGTTGTCATTAGCCTTGTTGTTGTTGTTGTTGCTCCGGCTACTGCTGTTGTTGTTGTTGTTGTTGCTCCGGCTACTGCTGTTGTTGTTGTTGTTGTTGCTCCGGCTACTGTTGTTGTTGTTGTTGCTCCGGCTACTGCTGTTGTTGTTGTTGTTGTTCCGGCTACTGCTGTTGTTGTTGCTGTCGCGGTGGTGGTTGAGTCGGCGATTGTGGTCGCTGAGGTGATAAGAACGATAGACATGATGACGTTAGTGGTGATGATGATGATGATGATGATGATGAAGACAATAATGCTAACCGCGATCACCGTGATGATCATAGGGCAAAGTCTCCCGAGGCACGTGCGTGCACGCTCACAAGAAAGCATGAGGGACAAGAAAAAAGAGTCTACTACGGCTGCGCCTGCTGCTGCCGCAAGAACATGATGATTTGCGTGGTGTCTGCTGTTAGCCTGCGTGGTTGCCAGCTGGCCTTTGCAATGCTTGCCCAGGTAGTTTGAAATCGGCGCAAAAGGCTAACCGCCGGGGGCAGATGGGAAACACGGGGAAATCGAAAGACAAGATAAGCATGGAGTGAGGCGGACTGACGAAGGGAAACAACTTTGTCAAGTTGCAGTGCGCGCCGCATGCCTCAGGCGTAATTCGTTGCGGCGAATGAAAACTCCTACGTACAGCTTACTTCTCTTATTAGCCTTACCGCCTCCTCCTCTTCCTAAAGTCGCCCCTGGTAGCTCTTACTTCTTTTTCTTCTGTTGTGTTTCGGCCAGCTTCGATTCGACAGCTATGTGTTCGATCGGAATTGTCATTCTGCTACAATGTATCCCAATCTACGCGCATCTCATGGCTTTGCCACATGCATTAGCAAGCGCTGCTGCTCCCGTTGGCGTTCTGATGGTCGTCTCGAGTTCTAAGATTTGTAGTGGCTGCGTTGTAATGTTCGTCGTAATTGTTGTCATCGCGTGTTGTCATCGCTGTGATGGTGTTGTGGTCAGACGAATTGTAGAATGCGCTCTAAAGCGCAGTACCTTCAGTACGTAGTGACTTTATTGTGATACTGTGCTAGTGTGGATATTTTACCTAAATAAGTAGTTATAATTGTATTAATAAAACAGAAGTAATTATTAGTATTACTAATAGCATTATTGTCGAAGAACTAATCTAGGTCGCCAACTAAGCTGTGCCGTGTCTGTTTAGCTGTTAGCTGACCAAGGGTGAAAGAGCCCACGTCTGTGCTGTGTGTTTAAACGTTTTGTTTTGCTTGTTGAGTGTCTGGCCCTACAAAACGTATTGGCTGACACAGTTGAACGGGAACGAACACGGACATTGCTGTACGTCCGATATGATTAGAGGCATGACGACTGATGTTCGAGGAGGAGGAGAAGGAGCAGAGAGGAATACAGAAAAAACGAGAAATCGAGAGAGGAATAGCAAGGAAGGGAGGGAGAGATAGGAACAGAAGGAAGGAGAGAGACAGAGGGGGGCAAACGATAGAGAGAGAGAGAGAGAAAGCAAAACGGAGCATAAGACGAGGTGGAGAGCCCCCGATGTTACCTTAAGGTACAACTTAGCTACTTCTCGTATGCCCACTTGCACTGATGGCTTCTCAAGTGCGCTGCTTTTTATGGTGGTAGTGGTAGTGAGGGTGGTGGTGCTGTGGCTTCTGCGGCGGCGGCGCCGGTGGGGGCTGCTACTGCTGCTGCTGCTGCACTGCTGATGGGAATGGCAATGATGCTGATGGTGCTTCCTTACTTACCTCCCTATTATCGTCAAGAACGGGTCATACCGCTCTACGGCCTGGGAGTGTTTATGATAGATTAGCTTTAATAACGAAGCACTTATTCCTTTTTGTGGCTTGCGAGCTTGTCACGCCTGAGGCAACTTTGAGGGCGCGGCAGGCTGGCAGGCGGGCGGGCAGGCCGCAAGCAAACTCTACACCGTTCTTCACCGACGGCAATCGGCCAGCGTCCCTATCGTTATCATCATCACGACGATGACGACGACGACGACGACAACGATCATATGATGAGGTTGGCAAAGAAAGTCTCCCGACGACCACCAAGTGAAACAAAACAAACACACACAACAACAAAAAAACAGGCACAAAAGATGATGACCGGACGGCCCCAGCTTGCCCGCACCGCCTGCCCCAGGAGAACCCGCAAACCGCCAAACGGCCAAAACCGCACAATTGCCGACCACGCTTACAGATACTAGAGAACGACGTGGACGACGACGACGACGACTCTAAGTTGCCAAGTTATGCTGATAGCCAATAGACGAGCAAAATACGGTGCTTGGTTGCGCCGCTTATGTTTGCTACATAGGGATGAGTATGCCCGTGTACTTGTAAGCAGTGTTTTTCGTATAGGCTTGTTTCGTAGATATCGAGCTATAGCGTTGCTATAATTATCCGGCGTATGGCTAAACGCCGCTTGCTTTTGTGTGCTTGTGTAGTGGGCTTGTCAGATAAACTTTCGTTCGTCGCTTGTATTATCGAACGAACTGCCCAAGTAAAATTGGCCGTGGCTGGTCCGCGCTATTGTAGAGATTTGACAAAGATGACAAGCTCTATGGCGTTATTCTTTTCGATGGTCAAAATAATGTTTTCACATATACTGAATCTATGATTATATAAGGCTTCTCAGAGACAGCCGGGCCACCACCTATTCGGATGTGTCTAAGAAGACTGGCGGGACGCAGTGCACCTAGAAGAAGAATAAAAAACGTAACGCAGAGTACAGCACATGTGTTCTTCAATTTAAGTATATATTTTTTCAAATCGGCAAAGGATAGAGAACACTTTATGCTCATGGTAGTAGAGTCTCTGGTTTCTGCTAAGCAGGACCAGAGTCCTAATACTAATGAAACCCAATTGGAGTAAATAGCTCTAGAGGCAATTACAGGTGTTGACGCTCTATATTGGTTCCATCAACTAAAATCTTTAATAAGTAGCTGTAGAATACTCCATCTATGGTGATTTGTTTTCTGATATTTTTACGTAATGGTCCTATGTTTCGAACAAGCCCCCTTTGTTCCCACGCTAATATCAGACGCGTAGACCCTCCGTATGACCAAACGTTTCATCTGAGTCACATATACATACAGTTATAAAATTAGAGCACGCGATACCCAGCATTTTGTTGACCGTAGGTGCGCAAAACGCAGGAGGTAGTATACGAGATAAGGTGAGGATGTGGTTGCTGGTGTGAAAGTTGTACTCAGTAGAACTGGAACAACGCACAGCGGTGAGTTTCCGTCGCAGCAAGTTTCTCCAATGCAGCTGTCACGTAGGTAAGTGCTGGAGCCGACAATGACCGGCGACTTTGGCGTACAAGCCGCGGCATGCCGGTTATCCCGGCAAGACACATGCCCTTTTACTGCAATTAGTTGTATAATTTCTGCAAAATTAGGTTGAAGTTATGTGGTTTCTCCGACCACATAGCTTTGTTGACGAGGCAAACCAAGAATCGCCGAAGGTAGCGCGGTGGCTGCGGTAGCCATAGACACGGCCATAGACACGACAACGCTCGTACAGAAGTCACGAAACTTCATGCCTGAAATATTAGATCGAACGGTGCAAAGTTAGTCAGTTAGCCATCTAGTTAATCGGTGACAACGTCGAAACAAGGGGACTAGGGGAAATGGGAAAGGGGTGCGCATCGGATACGAGGTAGTTCCTCTCTTGCGGCACCACCTCCGCACGACGTCGACGAAACAGACGGGGACAAGAAGACGAAGAAGCAGAAAAAGAAGAAGAAGAGGAAAACGCAGAGGCCGTCAGTGATGAGGAACACGACGACGACAACGGCTGTCGGCCGGTGGCTCGCTCTTGTCGCTGCGCGGCTTCGGATTGATTAATTGTCCCTTGATGACACCCGCACCCTTTTTCTTCGTTCGTTCTTCCCCGGGTCTGTTCTTGCCCTTCGCCGTGTTCCCACAGCCTTCAGCCTCCCCTCTTCCCGCGGGGGTGGCTGTCTTCTCCATCCCGGTCGGTCGGTCGGTCGGTCGACATCCACCACCTCCAGCGTAAGACCAATGACTTCAACGACAGCGATATCCACGACGACATTGGCATCACCGGTACCGTCACTGTGGCACCGGCTACGAGCCGTGTAAGCCACGCCAGCTTAGCCGAGAGAAGAAGACAAGAGCAGCAACATCAATGGCTGCTGGCCGCAGTGAGAGTGCTAGTTGTTATACGTAGTAGTAGTAGTAGTAGTAGTAGTAGTAACAATAGTTTTCGTCGGTGGTGTCGTCGTCGTCGTTGTCTGCTGCTGCGGAAATTCTGCTAGTGGTGTTAGGTGTTAGTGAGGTAGCAGCGGCGATGGCGTGAGCAATGGGGCAGGCAGGGGGACGAGCAAGGCAAGAAGAAGTTTATTTTTGCATCAAACGCGTCTTCGTCGTCACCGCCATCGCGGTGTCGGTGTCGCCGCCGTCGTCGTCGTCACCAGCGGCAGCAGAGCCAGCTGGGCTTGATATAGATAGGGGTGAGCGACTGAGGTGAGTTGAGCTGAACTCAGTGCTGAACACGCCTGCCTGCCTGCCGACCGGCGTGCTTTACTCATTCATTCATTCAGTCACTCACTCACTATTGATAAGGCCACCAAGGGAACGGTCGACCGAGACTCACCGGAGCCTCGCAGCCCCGATCGCGGACCGGTCGATCGGGGCCCATGGCCAGACCCCTGCCTGCGGCAGATTGGTCGGCCCCTCGGCCCTAGCTACGGCCAGATCGAAGGCGAGCGCTGCATGCAGAGAAGGGCAAAGGCTGTCGGGACTCCGCGAGTGCGTCGTGCAGGAGTCAGGACGTCCGACGTGCGGGAGTCGGCAAGTGGCGTGAAGAAGCGTGCAAGTGTCTGGAACGCACACATACATATCACACAGATAGACGCACTTGGACGCCGCATCGCAGTACGACACCGACGACGACGCAGCGTACAAAAAACGTGCAACTTATCCTTCACGTTAAGCGAACGACCGGCCGGCCGACCGAACGAACGAACCAGCAAGCAAGCAAGCTCATAAGTCGACCTCGGAGATTGAAGACCAAGGAGGAGCAGGAGGGGCCCGTCGGAGGTGATGGCCCAAAAGCTGCGTAATCATCCGCTGTGGACTTGTCGATGAGAAACATCGCGCCGATAGGGCATGATTAACGGCGCATCTAAAGAGTCGCATCGAGTCGGCACTGCCGAAGTGCACAGTGGTGAACACTGGCTAAGATATTCTGTAGATAAATATGCTTCTATGGGCTTTGATAGATATACATTTTTAGAGTATATATATATATATATATATACTCTAAAATGTATATTTTAGATTATTTATTTGTGCAGCTGCTTTTTGACCAAACTTTCGCTCTGTTGCGTCAAGAAAGAAAGGCGATGCCACTTACACCGCATATACATACATAGAACATCATAGATCCACCACAGGGGACTCGAACCTCATCTGCTGCATGCTTCATTACCAGTTACTGATACTGTCGCAGAAACAACAGCAACCCAGTGCCTGGGCTGTTGTTGCCGTTTCTGCCCCCGCCTTTCGCCGTGCTGCTGGCTATTGTACTGTTCATGTGGTTTTAGGGGCTCACTCAGGCTACCATATATGTGGCAATTTTGTTAAGCACTTATTAATAAAAAAAAGTCTATAATAAATTTAACAATTTTATTATTCTGCATGTCTAAGCAAGACGACATCAAGCCTAATATCCAACGTGTTCATTTGATCCAGCCACTAGCGCTACTGACGCTAAACACACGTCCACATCGTGTGATACCACAACAGTCCTATTCGCCAATATTTAGCATGTTCTGCCTTTATTCGGGTTTGACCCACTCATCTATGCACTCACGCGTGTGAAACTTGCACAAGCGAAATGCGGCAATATTTGAACCTTCAGGAATATTTTTGTCGACGTTGAAGTTGTTATCGGCGGCATCGTTGTTTTCCTCTTGTGGCCTAAACTTGTTGTTGTCGTTGTTGTTATTGTTCTTGTTCTCCAACAACCATTAGCCGGGTTAGTTGCTGGAGGTTTAGTATTGGCGGGCAGCAGCAACCCATCTCAACGTTGCCGTCATTCCCGGGGGCAAGTAAGTCGGCAAACGCCTCAACCCTTTCGTTCCCAGCCCACCTGGGCACTGTACCCCCCCCCCTTCCCCCCGCCTACAACCTCCAACCTTCTACCCCATCCCCACCTTTGCCCTTCTCTAGCCGGCGCCCTTCGGCAGAGCACACAGCCCCCTGATCGTGGAACATGCCTCAAACACCCTCCCGGCCGCCCGTCTGTCTATCTGCCTATCCATCTAGCTAGGCACATCTTGAATCGACGGCGATCTTGCCTGCTCGATTCGCGCTCGAGTCTCTTCGCTCATTCTTCTTCGATCTTTCATGTATGGGCTCAATGTGCTCGAAGCGGAGCGAACAGTTCGGGTCGGCGTGGGCAGGGCTGCGAGAGGAACTGACGACCAAACTTTATCCGTTTTGGCGACTAATTAATTCAGCAAGAGAAGACCAAGAAGAACCAACCACAGGCAAAATGCGCGACGCGACGCGCAACAGCAACCATTGCCGTCGTCGCTGCCGCTGCCACTGCCTCCACCACCGACAACAACATGCTTGAAGGGATGCAAGACAGCGGCACTATGACAACAACAACAACTGCGGCAGCAACAACAACAACGACAAGAACGACGCGAGCACTGCACAGTATACGAATCGAATTCAATGGCGAACTCAGACCCCCGCGCGACCATTGCTTTACTCGAGCATGCCGAGTTTCTCGATTCCCCAGAGTAGGGGTAGGTCGGCGGTCCGAGTAAGCTTCTCTAAAATATAAATAGAGCGAAGCAGCCGTTTAGCGCGACAACCGGGTGTGACATCGTTGACAGATCTTGTTGGTTGGCAATAACAACGAGGTAACCCGGAAATCTACCATTCAACTTCTGCTGTCTACGCACAGGCCAGCCTGCGACTTTGGTGATAGTAGGATGACTCATTACTACACTTCATATATACATATATACCAGTTAGTTGGCTCGTAACGCCTTTCGACTTGCTGTTGATAAGGATGCGGGGGCGCGCAGCAGGTGTATTCATTTTCAACTGCGTTGAGAATGCCAACACACACAAACAAACGTTTAATACACTTGCACCTACAGTGGCAGTAACAGAATCGTAGTAATACACCTGCACACAATGACAAAGTTGCAGTACTAACAGAAGTAACAACAACCAAGAGTTATTTAAAACGCCAGCAACCAATGAACAGCAGCCATAATCAATCTCCTTTGTAATGAAAGAGATTTACGGAACGAAATGCTTGTATATGTATATATATATATATATATATATATATATATATATATATATATCTAATGGCGTTTAGTTAGGCCAGTGAGCTGTTATCAACCCTCGCGGTTTGTCAACGCCACAAAAATGCTTTTAACTTGATTCATTTTCCGTATACTTAAGATGTCTGTATTCTCGTGTTTGGTAGTCGTAATAACGCAGCATTGCAAATATATATATATATATATATATATATTGTCTAGCAAAAAACATAATTTCGTACGATCAGATTTGATTAAAAGCCGCAATGCTCGCATTGAATGACTCTTTAGGAACGGGAGAGGAAGTGCAATTTTTTCCTTAGGTTGACATGCTCTAAACTTGTGCCTGTTTTTTATGCATGTTTTAATGCTGCTTTTTAGTGCGGCATGCGTTTCTGCATTGGGCTACTCTAGCCGTAGCAAGAATGTGAACGTAAACAATATTTTGAAACTATTTAGGCCTCTACTCGTATATGATACATTAACACGCACTGCGTTCAACTGCGTTAACAAAGGTATTTACTGTACATACGTTTAAGGACTCAGACAACTAACCGACAAAACGGTTTAGTGGTGAATTCATCGCCTTGCATTCGAGACACCGTGCGTTTATATCCAAAAGTTTTTCAGGCTGACTCTCAGCCAACATTGAATGTTCACTTTTGACTACTTTTGAATTGCTTCCTAAGACAGACCTCATAAGTATTACGAATGTGCAACGGTGGGGCTCGAACCCGTGCACCTATGTGTCTCCTTCGGTCGCGCGCAATGCACCACCAGCCACCGGGCTCGACGAGTTCACATCCAGTCACTCTTAAATTGGCTTCCAATTTAGTTAAGGTGACTGCCAAAGTGAAGTCTAGGTTGCCATGCGCCAAGACCAAAAGAGTCTTAATAGAAACGTAGCGCATACTCATTTATTTTATGACAACAAAACAACTAAATGAATGTTTATACGTATACATGGTTATATATGCACATCTGCGTGATAAATGTAAGCAACTGTGCTTCACGCGTCATGGAGTTAGACACTGTTGTGCATACATTTGTTAAATTTGCATCTCGCTGGCCTTCTTCTTGTGATTTTGTTGCCGCGTATCTCTATTTATTAATGACAAACAGATGTAATAGATCTCCAATAGTAGCTCTCTCTCTCTCTCTCTCTCTATATATATATATATATATATATATATACTTTATTAGCATTATGTATGTGTAGCAAAATATACCTTTGTATATATATATATATATATATATATATATATATATATATATATATATAATGAAGATATTTCTTTGAACTCGCTCTCTTTTTATGACTCTCTATCTCTCGTCACTTCAAAGTATTTTTCTACATTATCTGATGATATATCATTGCTCGAGAGTGTCGTCGTGTGATGTATGTCATGCTCTATCGAAGGCTGCAAGCAAACCATGCTGATAATCCATGCTGAAAATGATTGACGTGATCATCTCCGCATATCGGGGTCATTTTGGCGTTGCCGACGACCACGACGACCACGACCACGTCCGCCCAACGGACAATCGAGGAGGGCGCGCGCACTGTCAAATATATATAGACAACACGCAGTTCACAGTTCAGTTCAGATTGCGAAACAGACTGATGAACAGCGTCGATCAGTCGACAACGAGTATTGTTATTGTTCGTAGTAGTTGTAGTAGTAATATTGCTCTACTTTTTTTTTTTTTTTTTAATAATTTTTAGTAATATTGCTCTACTGCTGTTACTCTTACAATTTTATTATTATTATTATTATTATTATTATTATTATTATTATTATTATTATTATTATTATTATTATTATTATTATTATTATTATTATTATTGTTAAACAATGTTACAGTTGTGAGGTCTGAACGTATTATTGCAATGGTTTGTTAAATGATTAGTTCACTCTATGGCGCCTAAAATAGATGCCGCGTTTCCTCTGCAAACGGCCAAGGACAACGCTTGCCTCAAGAATTGACCCTCTCTTCGGTCGTTCGTGACCTCCTGAATTCGCTTACTCAAATCTTTAAGAAATGCTTCGGTTCCCTTGCTGATTGGTCCTAGAGTCTCCATGGCAATAGGCACAAAAATATATCTTGTTTCCAGTCCAGCATATTTAAATCGTTTTCTGGCGTCCGCGTGCTTATTATTATTATTATTATTATTATTATTATTATTATTATTATTATTATTATTATTATTATTATTATTATTATTATTATTATCGCTATAATAATAAATAATAATAATACTAACACGTTCCGTTGAACGTCGTTTACGACATGTCGCCGACACCAGTACCCAACGCAATGTCAAAGGATTCTCCGCCACCGAGATAGCCTTCGCTGCTGTGCAATATTGCGGCCGTTCGTTTGCGTCATAGCGACGCTGGTGTGGCATCTCACGTCGCACTGTCAATCAGTCTGTGAGCGAGGTTGTGCTGTTGTTGTTGTTGTTGTTGTTGTTGTTGTTGTTGTTGTTGTTGTGCCTGTTATTGTGTTGTTGTTGTGCCTGTTATTGTGTTGTTGTTGTTGTTGCTGTTGTTTTTGATGCCGTTGCTGCTGCTGCTACTATTGTTGTTGTTGCCGCTGCTGTTGTAGTTGCTTTTGTTGATCGAATCGATCCATGTTCAGCTCAAGCCGGACACGCAGATACCGGTGGTTCTTCGACGCTTTGCTCTCTCTCTCTCTCTCTCTAGTGGATCGCCCGAGTTGACGCAGTCTGACGGTCGACGTCCGTCAGTATCATCATTATCATTTCGATTCGCGTGTTCATCCGGTAGTCAGCTTAGGCTGCGCGCTTACTCGGTAGTCGACACTTTTGCAAGAATATTAAATCGCAACAGTTGTTGCTCCAGTTGTTGTTCTGTAGTAATAGTTGCTGTTGCTCTTGTTGTTGTTGTTGTTGTTGTTGTTGTGGGTGCTGGCGTTTTTAATATTAGCTGATGCTGTTTTTGTTGTTCGTATTGTAGTAGCAGTAGTAGTAGTAGTTGTAGTTGTTGTTGTAGTTGTTGTTTTTAGTGTTGTTGTTGTAGTGATGGCAGACCAACAGCAGATTGCTTCATATGTGTCTCGGTTATATTGGGGTCTGTGATCCGTCGAAGCTTTATTTGGCGCGACCTAGCATGACAAAGAACAACAAAAGCAACAACAACAACATAAACATGAACAACAGCGTGAACAACAGCTATGGCAGCAGCAACAACAACAACAACAACAATAGGTCATACACCTATTTTTGAAACAACTACAACTTCTGCTACTCTTCTTATGACAGCTACTTCCAGCTCTGATCAAACGTAATTCTCTAACGCCACCGCTACCGTCGTGTGTAGCTGCCGAATGTAAATTTAATTTTTTTTTGTGTTGTTTTTTTGTCACCTGTCACCTGGTTACAGTGTGTTTATGTAGTATGTTTCCTCTACGTGAACATGGAGGGGGGGGGGGGAGTGAATTTGTGTCTCTGCTTTTGGGGTGTGCCACGAATGGTAGAGCACAAATATTCTTCTAGCATTGCAAGCTATGAGCTAGCAGTCTTGCTAGAATATTTGTCGCTTGATATAGCGGTGGTTGCAATGGTTTTAGATGTTGTTGTTGTTGCTGCTGCTGCTGCTGCTGGTGCTGCTGCTGTCATCGTCGGCACTGTCGATTGTCAGCAACGTAGGCAGACAAAAAGAAGCATACACCAGCATAACATAACACCGCATATATACAAGCATGTACAAACATATACACACACACATTTACACGACACTGTACCGACACGCGAATAGAGGGACGAAACACAGAAAGATGCACAAACTAAAGGCCACACATATCGCGAGCACATGGCGAAAGCGTTTTACGAGCCACCGTTTGTGCTGCGGGCGCGCGACGCACGACGGTGCCGTAACTGTAGCGTTTCCGGCTACGTCAACACTACAACACCTAACGTTGTTAAAGCTGTTGTTAATGTTGATATTGTTGTTGCTGTTAGTGGTGTTGTTGTCATTTGGTTGTTGTTGCTGTTGTTGTTATTGTTATTGCTATTGTTATTATTATTATGCTTGCTGCTGTTGTAGTTGTGACAATGTCACAGCTGTCGATTGGGATAGCACCGCCAGGAGCACAGCAGCGGCAGCTGAAACGGCAGATATTAGAAGAGATCTTCTAATGTCTGCCGTTTCGGAGCATATGCCTTTTAAGAATTTATAATAATAATAATAATAATAATAATAATATAATATATATATATATATATATATATATATATATATATTATACATCGATACAATCGAGTAATCGTACACGTATATCGCATACACACAAACTAGGTAGGTTGAAACGTTTGTAGCATAGAATCCACGCAAAAGCAGTAAGTACAAAGCACAGATCACATGTTTTGTACTGCTCAGTGGAGTCTTCCCAGATCTCAACACATCTAGAGCAACGATTCTCAGTGGCCTGCATACCATAAGCGAAATATTCAGAATCTGTAGACATAGAAAATACTAGTCTACGGCGCATATTACATCATTGTTGCTTTGCTGTGTATCTTCTTGCGGAGAGATACATCTTGAGGTTTCCAAACAGATACTTACCGCACGGAGCCAGCTCCGAAAAATATGGGGGTATGCTTGGCACAACATGCACAAGGTACAACTAAGAAGTTGAGTTCGCGTAATATGGGCATGACGAAAAATTATGTACGGGCGGGCGCATTGTTGTGGTAAAACTCAGCTCTTGTATGGCGGGCCGTAGTTGCGATGATGCGTTCTTCAAGCTGGTTTAAAAACGTTGCATCTTTTTGCATCCCTGAAAACAGTCTTCAAAACCTTTCCGGTCTAAACGCCCCTCTTTACCCTGGTAGGAGGGCTTTCGCCGTGTGCGGTCCACCTCCTCTCCCTGGTAGTAGCTTCCAGTTCTGGAATGAAGTCAATATTTGTTTGTATATAATGCTAATCCAATATTTGATGTAGCTAAGCACCATAGCTAATGTCCCTCTCTTCCGCTATTTCACGCAGTTTCAGTGACTTTATTTATCACTTATATATTCTCTCGTAAGACAAACTGTTGTTGGCTGTTCAGAACGCCTTTGAAGAACAAAACAATTTCATTATAGCACTACAGCACGGTACTCTTCCTGTGGCATTTTCACGGTCTGACATGCTACAGTTGCGCGACCTGCTTCAGCAAATGCTATTCGAAACCATCCACAAAAGAGAACGAAAAAGAAGATGAAGAAGAAGAAGAGAAAGAATCATAGTTATTTTTCCTTATTATGTTTTCCATGAATGAGTTGAGAAAAACGGAAATAACTGCAGTGGACGCGTGGTGAAGTGTCAGTTGAAGAGAGGCTTGCTTGAAACATACCGTTAGTACCAGCGGAGCAACGGGAGTACAGACCTAGCGTCGTCGCATTGTGCTACGAACTAAGCTAGCACCTCTTTCTCTGTCTCTCTCTCTCCTGATCTTTACAGATTGCTCCTTCTAGGTAAAGAGAGAAAGCATGGCAGGAGCGGTAACTGAAGCAATAACAGCACGAGCAGCAAAAATAACGACAGCAAAAAACAACAACAACAACAGTAAAAACAACAATAAAATCAGCAACAACAACAACAATTCATCAACAGCTGCTGTTACTGTTACACAACATCGTTAGTAACAGTAACAGCAGCAAAAACAGCAGTGCCAGCAGTAGCACTAGTAGTTGTGGCTGTACTAATATAGTAGTCACCGTGGTAAAATGCCGAAGATCGCGCCGAAGATCTCTACTTCTGCCGGGGGTTTGACAGACAAAAAGCCCACGCAACGAAGGTAGTTTGGCCTCTCTCTCTGGCTGGATGTTGGGTCTGTCGCTGCTACAGCGTAGCGTTAGGTAGGCGCTAGACTGCAGTTACGTTCCGTCCGTCTGTCTGTCTGTTCGTCGTGCGGTCTGTCTATCTGTTCGTGTGTGTCTGGCCCGGACAGAGTCGCCAGGCAGAGCGTCACCATAAGCCGCCTGCAGGTCCAGTCCAGTATTGCTAACTGGTGTAGAAGTAGTAGGAATTAGGACGTAGCAACGGGAGCTTCTGTGGCCGCCCGTGCTCTCCGGGTCTAGACGCTCTCGACGTCAAGCCGCCTACGGCGTCACGCCCGATTGCTTCACGGACCTATTAGAGGTTGCCGCTCGAAATGTGATCGATGATCGCCTGATGTCGCCTGACTGAAATCGACCTTTCTCGCTCTAACTCGGCCTCCCTCAATCTTTTTCTGTTACGCACATATATATATATATATATATATATCACTTTCCTATTCTCGCCATGTGCCGTTTAACAACAGTGAGACGGTGGTTTAAAATTTCGGACGTCATTACAAGGCGACAGGTCCATACAAAACACGGTGGGAGGCAAGCGAGCGCGCGAGCAAACGATTTTAGATTACATATATATATATATATATATATATAAAGGTCTGTGATCTGAGCGAAAGCCAGCAAAAGAAGCACTGTGAACTGACACAGCGAGAACGTCAGAGAGCAAGAGTAGCAGACAAGGCAAATGATAATAGGGCGACATAGGGCAGCGGTTATTGTACGAGAATAAGGAGCAGAAAGCGATACAGGCACCGCGAACTGCGAGAGAGATCATCCACTCCTTTCGACTAATGACTCCCATGATGATTCATGTAGCAGACCACAAAACAGTGATAATGAATGTAAGGTCGTCTGGAGAAAAATATTTAGGCGACTCAGCGGTATTACAATATATATATATATATATATATATATATATAAATATGAAGACACTCTAGGGAAAACAGCGTGTTTATTTTAGAAAACTAATATTGATAAACTAATTGCAACCTTGATTTTAAATTATTGAACTTGGAAATATTTATATCTATACACGATTAAAGGGCCGCTTAAGGTTCTCGACTGCAGGAACTCGATTTTACTTTGCTTTTATTTGTAAAGAAAGACTGGCACGAAACGACTATTTCATTCAGAAGACAAAACTTTAACACCGAATGACGTAAGCTGCTTTTTCTACTATTTACAAGTGGATGGTAACAGTTAGTTCCTGCAGGTGACGTTAGTGCCACAGTGGGAAGAGTGTATAGCCTGTGTGATGATTGCATCTCAGCGTTTGCAAGGCGGTGGTGTGGCGCATTCGCCTGCGCCTCGCGACCGGAGGAGACACATTGGAACGCGGGTTCGAGCCGCACCGTTGCACCGATTTGTATTTATGGGGCCCTTCTGTGAAGCAATGCGAAAAGCAGTTCCGTAGACGTAAAATCTTAGCTAATGGTCAGCCTGAAAAGTTTTGCATCTCAGCGTATTTCGCCAGTCTGTGAATGTTGCCTTAGCTAACAGCGGCTTTTCTACAGCTACCCACAACCGCACTGGCATTAATACAATATTTGAGACTTTATGCTCTGCATATTGTTCTCAACATTAAATGAGCAGCAAAACCGTATACTATTTTGCTTGGCCAGCTGAAAAAGACTCTTGCGCTTTGCCGTAAGGCGGGTAGATGGGAGTCTAGTCTAACGTGCATATGTTCGTGTGATGGCGTATCGAGCTCTTGAACAGATGGATTACTGCGTTGGGCTGGCTATCAGACAGTTACCGGGTGGTGACACGCCGCCCTTCGTAATTGGATAGTGGGTTACCAGTTACAATTCCTTGTGCGACCAGACCAGCGGCCAGCTGCTTGCCACTCCCGAATTCCTGCTCCGCTAATGCTAGCGGCTCTTGCTGTTATCATCATTCCGAGGATGCGACTTTCCGCTGTCCGACCCCTGTACGCCACTCCCCTCCTCCCCTCCCCTACCCTCCCGACCGACAGACCGTCCCACTGTTCCCCCCTCGTGTTCTCCGCCGACTACACGACTCTCAACGGCCCCGGCCTCAACTATAAACTACAGCTTCATCTTAGACAAGGCTGGCCGTCACGGGGTAGGCAGGTACCGGTACCTGTACCTCAGGAGCGAGAGCAGTGGCAAGATGATGCATTCTCGTGATCCCCTTGTTCCTCCCAGCTCGGCCCAGACCACCTCCGCGCGCCCTCTCTTTTTTCCCCTTTGTTTTTCTCTTTTTCTATTTGCTCCTTATTGTCCTCTTGGACGTCGTCATGTTGTCATCATGGTGGCCCTTTTCCGCGGGCCGCGTCTCTACCCGTCTCGTTGGTTCATTTTGGTTGCTGCTGCTGCTTCTGTTGCCTACGAATTGTACGGCACCGTCATTCCCGCGGCCGCTGCGATCGTGGTGGTCGTTGTTGTTGTTGTTTCATGGTTCACTAGTGGCAATGCCCGTCCACGAACGGGCTAACGGGCGGACGGGCGTATAGCCGTGCGGGCACCGTACATCCATCTAAGGGGACACTGGCAGGCAATGTCTGTATACAACGTCTCTTTTTCCTTTCTCCCGCCTCTTTCCCGTCTCCCCATTCTGCCTAAGTTTGCTTTGTCTTCTCTCTCTTTCTCTTTGTTTTCTGTCGTTTCTTTCGTTCAATCCTTATTTCTCGCTCTTTCTCGTACTCTTCCTTCACATGTGCTTTCGTCTCTTGACTGGCTGAAGAACGATGCGGATCGTAGACGACGACAAAAACAAAAACTACAACAGCAAGAACAACAACAACAACAAAACAACGACAACAATGACTCTAACGGCGGCGCTCAGGCTAGGCGGGAACGCCCAGCGCGTCTTCATCTCCTGAGTGACGGACTCCTGAGCTCTCCTGGTTCTCGTCTAGTGGCAAATGGCCCGCTAAGCCCCTAAGGTATTCATTCTCCAGCCCTCTTCTTCTTCAACTCGTTCAACCCCGTCATGGAGGGTGGGAGCGTGGCCGAAACCTTCGGCCGGCCAGGATCACTTACGGCTGCCGCCACGAGGCAGTGTTCGCTGCTTCTCAACAACACCACAGCGCGAAGGAAGGCAAACCTTCGCCTGATGCTGACCGCCCGATGAGGTCTCCCTCCCTCCCTTTTCTCTATCTATCCATCTGTCTACGTCCCCCCTGCCTCTCTTGTTCCCTGTACGAACGATGCGACGATACAGAACGCCCACCGCCACCCCGTGCCCCCCTCTGGCCCTAAACTACGAAGAATCGGCATAGACAACAACAGCGGTGACGACGACGAATAGCAGCCATAGGAACATCTCCGCGCGCTTACTGTCGCAGCAGTACCAGCTGCTGCTGTTGGCGCTGCCGTTGAAAGAGCGCCTTCTTTCTTAGAGCAAGCCGCACAAACAAACGGATAACTATATATATATATATATATATACGTATGCATGCATGCATACGCATAGCGACTTAGATTACTACAACGAAAAGAAAGAGCATAACTTCAATGTTTCAAACAACACGATGTGATCAGGTATGTAAGGCGATGAGAGCAAAACAATGACAGTAACACCATCTACAACCACAGCAAAGCAAGCATCGCATCAACGCCAACGCGGCTCATGTAGACATGGACGGACCCCGCCCTTGTAGTCGTTAACGGGCCCGAACAGAAATTGAGACTTGAGTGCACAAAATGTCTTGCTACAGATGGTGACGCAACACGCTGATATTCAGCTTCTAACTCCTCATATGCTGCTAGTGGATAAGTAATTGACTCAACGGCGCAGCTGCTGCTGCTGTACAAAGCGCGACCAATCCAATGCGCTGCTCAAAGGAAAGTAGATACAATTCTAAATGCGGGAATAAAACAAAAAAAAATTTCAGTGGCCCAGCAAGAGCCTGAGTGGGTTTATCTAAGGAGCCCTCGCGGCCAAAGAACTACCAATATCTACCGCGTGGGGGGTCGGGATTGCATTTATCTTCAAGGAGGGCGAGGCGGCCAACGTTCGGGTAAAGGCAGTAGCTAGATTGTAGCAAAACCAATTTAAAATGCAGAGTCGGGCCCTTTTTTTGTTAACTCCCTACGTGTAAAGTAGATTCGTAATTAACCACGTTAGATTACCGGATGCTGAGGGCAAGCGTGTGACAGATCGTTTTTCAGACAGCTGTATATCTTCGCTTGCAACTGAAGCCAGGTTTGCTTGCTACCCTATCTGCAGTTGACTCTTATAATGTCGTAGGGAGTTATTGGGCGAGAAGCGATATCTCATCGAGCTATCAAGTTTGCAGCTCTGCGACTTGAGAGTGGCTTGATCGCAATAACCAGTAACAAAACAAATCAAATATTATTTACGTCAATCTCAATGAAAGGTACACGCAAAACTACAGATATGAGTATAGTATGTTAGTGTACGTGCCCAAATAAAGTTGGGTGAATGTAGAACGAACCCAATTGGCCCACGACGTTACGAACTGAGTGATTAAACACAAATGAAAACTTAACAGTAGCACCTCGACAACCTCACATCGACTCGGAGCGAATAGTGGTGAAACCAGAACCTCATTTTCGAGTACTTGTATGTTGCCATGATACGTTATTTTTAGAAGAGTCGAATGCGTCTTTTGGGGTGACAGCAAACAAGGGTCGTTTCACTGGAGAAGGTTTTTGTCCATCTTATAGTGCAATCCAATGCTAACTACGATAAACTTCTCCGATTCCCTCAGAACAAAACAACCGTTCTGAAACAGAACACGCGGGACAACGGCGTTGTTATTCGTTGAGTCTCGAAACCTGCACCTTAACGGTGAAGGTTCGACGTTTTTATAAATCCGATACTCGTTGCACTAATTGTTTGCCTACTCCTTTGGAGTGGAGATCGGTGGCATCGTTAAGGGCAAATGCAATTTTGGAATGCAAAGTATACACTGTATCAATCGGAATGTTTGAATTGGTCGCCACCACAATATCATCGAAAAATATTGTTAGACTGTCAGTCTCACTTCTGTTTTTTTTAATGCAAATTAGCTGCAAGGCAAATGGTTACCTTTTTAATATTTTTATTAATTTTGTCGTCTATCAACTGCTCCATGCCGGCCTCAAGTCGTTTGTTAAGGATGCTAATTAAAGCAGATATGCTACTTTTGCTTGGCTTCTTGCAACGTGAAACCAGCGAACTCAGAGGTTCGTTTACAAAGTGTTGTGCCAAATGTGCTAACATAATACGGTATCCGCACTAGCAAACGCATATAATTAAACAAGACAGCCTGCACGGCGTCGGGACCAATTGTTTTTATCGCATTTGCTGGTCATTCTGAGACGAGTGAGGCAGGGGATAATTACTGACAAGGAAGACAGCATGGGCAGTAAAATAAATTACGTTTATGTACTTTTTCGTTAACCAGCAGTCTGCTTGCCTCCCTGCTCAACCTCGCCAAAACCACCACAGCACCACTAACGCAAAAATGTGTCTTAAAGACATTTATTTTATTAAATAGTATTTGGTTTACACACACCTCTATTACAGCTCTCCTACATCGAATTATATTACTGATCGTACGATTCTTCACATAGCTTGCATTCGAACTCGGTCTGTATTTCAAATAACTCATTGCGTATACATAACTTCATATTGAAATCCATGTTTTGCAAACCCGATAGCAAAGTACCTATTTTTACTTAACTTGGACTTTTCCAGTCTGTTTAAAGAGTTAGTGGTTATCGCTCTAATCTGATAAAGGCGCCAGTTAACATCCGCACACTTATAATCCCGTTCAGTTAGATGACTCTAAAAGTCTCCAGAAAAGCATACGTTTTAAAGTCCTCTACAAAGAGTGATGTCGATGCCAACACTAGCTTTTCTAAGAGATCGGGAATACCTTCCGAATATATTTATGAACTTATTCATGAAACTTCCTGCAAATACAACGCAGTTGTTCTCTGTGTATCATACTTCTATTTTACTGAGATTATTGTTATTCATTGTACAGCAACGCCACCGCTTACTTCTTCAGGGCCTTCAGTCTGTTGTCGACGACATTTTATCAGATACCAATTTTTTGATTAATTAGAACCACAGTTGATTCCGTGGCCCAGGTCTCAGTGAACATCAGCACGTAATACTGCGTTGTCGTAGTCAAAAATCTAGAGCTCCGGACGCACACAAATTCGTAGATAAATAGATAAATACAATTAATACGTTTGCATTAAACACATACTTTTTAGCAGCGAGAGAGATGTGTTTTTATGGAGGAAATGTTTACAAAAGGTAGAGCGACTTAGCGTAAGTTTAAGCCGCAATCCAAAGCCGTTAGCCACATTTGTAGGTATCCATACTACGTGTTAACTAAGGTTGCACTGCGTGACAGTCGATGCTTTTACAAATAAACATGAAAGCAAACTGCTGGTTAGTATCAACTGAGCAGGGAAAACTGCATATATATATATATATATATATATATATCAAGAGATTCTATTTGTATATGCAATGGCCACGCAGACGAAGAGTTGTTTTTAGTCTGTGTGGCCGTTGCACATACATATATCGTTTCCTGATCTGTTTGGTTGGCCAGCCGATCTGATGCCAGTAGCGCCATCTATGGCCACCGATTGAAGCTGTGGGAGACCACTTCTTAAACAGCACCGACCGTACTCAGGGCAGTTTTTTCATGCACAGAGAGATTTGTTTAGATTATAATTATCTGGATTGGGAACGACCGCATTTATTGTTCAAGCGGCTGCTTTAAATAAATACGACATAAATGTAAAAAGAAACGCATATATTGATATAAATATATATGCTATGGGTGTTTGAGTGTGTCAAGCTAAGTTTACTTGTGGCTAGTCGGCATTACATCAAAGTCACTAACAATCCTAGTTTAACAGCTTCGATGCTAGTGCAACTTCGTGTCTTTCTTGCAAAGGGGAATGCATCTTAGGGTTGAAAACGTCGGCGACAAAGTCAGTGGAGGTTACTTCACTATCTGAGGCCACCTACTACTGTAGCGAGATAAAATTAGCTATTCGAGCAATTTTCTTATATTTTGCCCAGCAGGGTGGCATATATAGTTATATAAGCCATATTTTAATAATTAACTTTTTTTTGCATTGCAGCCAAACAACAGAGAAGCAACCGATTTACTGGATATGGCAAAACATTTCTGGCAGTGAGGTATTCCATAACTAAAATCTTTATATATATCTTATATATATATATATATATATATATATATATATATGGTCTCCCAAAATTTTTTTAACAAACTTTGAGGCGTTAGAAAAAAAATCATTTTTTCTAATGGAACAAGGAGTGAAAATGTTTTCTTTTGTAGTGAACGCAAAATTGCTACAAGTGTTTATATAAAGCTTTTTCTTCTAACTTATATTTACTAAATCTGCGATTGCGAGAGCCCCAGTCATTCTATCGACAAACCAATCATATCTGTGCGTTTGGAAGAAAATGTTGCAACTGTTGAATTGCAGTTTACGTTAGCTCAAAGCAGAACAAATGTTGCACTGAAGGTAATTCTCAAGAAATGAAACTCTTTTCATTCAGCCTGACTGAATATTTTAGCGTTAGTTTGGCTAGTGTCTAATTTTAGTTACTTTGGATGATGCGACGTTCGTCTCATGCCCTTAATATGTGTAGTAGTAGTAGTAGTAGTAGTAGTGGTAAAAGTTGTTGTTATTGTTGATGCTGTGTTGTTACATCCATCATCACGTTGGCTGTCATCGTTGGTTCCCGTGTGTCTCTGCTGTGGTTGTTGTTGATGATGTTGTTGTTGTCGTCGTCGACGTTGTCGCTGCTGTTTCTCCTGGCGAGCTCGAAGTTGTGTCGTATGTCCTCCAAGTAGCTACTTGTTTTGCTGCTGCTTCCGCGACTCTGCTGCTGTTGCTGCCGCCGCCTACAACGGCCTGCGGTAAAGAGAAACATTTTTTGCGTAATTTTATTAGCGGTCAGGGGGTACGAGATTAGAGCCCACTGTGCGTCGCGCTGCCGTCCCCAGGAAGCAAGTGGGCTTCTTCTAGTAGTGCGACTGCTGCTCACCCCCCGCACCCCACCTCCTTCCTCTAGTCCCCTAACGTCGCCCCTTAGCGAGAACGAACTGAGGACACTACGACAAACTAGGGGGGTGGGTGGGTGGATGGCGGGGGGGAGGCACGACAAGGCAGTTTTTGCGACCGCTCAGACGCCACTCTCTAGCGGCACTAGCGGCACCCAGCGCGCGGCGCACCCTACCAAGGCCTGGACAAGGAAGGCGGCATCGGCAACAAGGTTTTAAAGCGTCGACTTTATGGTTTTCAAGGGGATGGACAACGGCCGGCCGGCCGGCCAGCCAGCCAGCCATCCGGCCAGTCGGCCAGCATGTTCTTCGAGTTGTCCGAGTCCGGGTCGCTCGGTCGCTAGCACGGTGCTTTTAATGCGATAGGATCTGATCCAGTGGCGAACTGTCCTGGCGAAGAAAAGCTGATACTGCCGCCTTGCCCCGCCAACAACACTAACAAGAGCACCACTAGTACCACCACCACCACCACCACCACCATAGTCATCACCATCAACACCATCCTAGATGTCAAAATTTGGGCTTATAAAAAATTTGGCCACACGCACCGTCCTAATAATCATCGTCATCATCATCATCCCCACCCTCACCACAAAATGTGGTCATAGCCGTATTGCGACTCTCGTGATGTGGGTGAGTGTAAAGTAGAAGAGTATTCAACATTACATGCGCACACGTGATAGTGTGCGCAACAGACAGTGTTGTCGTTTTCTTTCTTCTTTTCTCGACCCGGTCGCCTAATAGGTAAGAGTTTTATACATGTTCTTCTGCCTATGTGAAAGAAAGGTGGCTGGTTACGCTGGGTCGAGACCGAGACAGAAGTCGAGCACCTTCACTTCATGTGAGGCACTGATACCCAGTGAGGTGTCTGATTGTCTTTTTTCGAGTTACGTTGGTATAGAGAAAATAAGCGCTTGAGCGATGGACAATTGTCAACTTCGTCTTAGACAAATCGAAATTTTTAGTCTATTACCTACAATTAGCATGCTTTGTTACCTATATAGAAAAAAAGTATACATTTCATATTAGAGCGGGGCGGAACAATATGTTTTCTTCCATATCATCTATTTGTTACAAGATTGTTGCTTTTGATGTATTTTTTTTTCGTGTGTGAACGATGGGCAATTATCTAGCTTTAAAATAGATATTTAACAATAATTAGCGTGCGGCTGAGTATAGCGAAACTTTATGTTTTCTCCCATGACGAACATTGGTTATAAGGTTATTGCTTTCAGTGTAAACATATTGCATGCGACTGTGCTGTCATTGTAATTTGCATTCCATGAAGCGCAACTAGCGATTTATGTACTGCCTAGGTGTAGAAGGTTGTCACTGCCATTTAATCAATGTTGGATCTATTTTTTCGCTATTATCGCCGTGGATTGGGACGTCTCAAATGCTCTATTCTTTTTTAGCTCTTTCTATGTCTATGCGTTTTTACTTTTCTATTTATTTCCTCTCATTCTCTCTCCATTTGTATCTCTTTATCTTTATCTCTTTAACTTTGGCGCGTTCTCGTTTTCTGCCCTTTATTCAATGTCATTTGTTTTTGTTTTCAGTTCCCTTCGCCCGGCTCCGTTGTCGTAAGAAGAAAGCTATGAAAATCGATTATTGAATTAGCATCATCATCACCCTAATACCGTGGCGCCGTCATGCGGTATAGCTGCTGCCATCACCATTCGGTTTCTTTCTTTCTCTCTGCTCGCATTTTTTCCGTCATCGTCGCCGTTTTCATCCGTCGTGCCGGCCTGCCTGCCAGCCAGCCGCCGTCACGAGTATCTTATCTCTTTTTGTGCCAATACGCGTAGGTGGAAGCGGATGGAATGGCTCTTCGTCGGATAGAACAACGAATGCTCCGTTATCGACTAGCCGACTTTGCTTGGCTTTTCTTTGACCTCCTCCTCCTTGCACACGGGTCGTTTTCGTCGCTACACCATCGCTACTACCACCACTACAATAACCACTACTGCTCTACGACCGCACTACCACCACCACCTCCTACACCACTGAAACGACATTTTATGTATCTGTCTTTCCTTTGTCTCTTGTGCCGTGTTTCCTTCTTCGTCTCGATGGAAAGTGGGAGGCAATTATCGAAGGTAGGTCGAACCGAGAGCCGAGAGGAGATAAACGATGCCCACCTCTATAGAGATTTCCTCTGCGATCTTGGTGGAAACGAGAGGGAGACAAGGGAGACAGGGAGAGAGAGGAGATGGCGCGTTTCCAAAACGTCGAATGCGATAGAGGGAAAAGCGAGTTCGAAGATGCAGAGGAAATGATTGAGAGTTAAGGAGAGATACCAAAAGAAAAACAGAGAGAGCGTAACCAAGCGAGAGAGAGAGAGAGAGGCGAGGAATAAAGACAAAACGTGGCGCCGTCTGACTGTGCCTTATAATTTTTTGTTACAATGGGCAACTGTACGCTGCGGGCGGCGTGGGTGTGTCTGTAGTGCTGTCTGTCACCATTACCAGTCCTGCTACCACTATTACTACCATTACCATTGCCATTTTTCTACGATTGGTCCGATTGGCCTGGGATCGTCGTCCCTATCAGTCAGTGATGGTAGTCTGTACGTTGGTACGTTTCTTTGTTCTTCTCGTCTGCCCCTACGGATTGATTCTTCTCCGAGTGTCAGTCCGAGTTCACCCTTCTGCGATGGGGCAAGCAGCGTACAACGGTGCTCAAGCGGTAGACTCAGCAAAAAGGCAAGGAGATCTCATCATCACCATTGAGCAGCCGTGGCAGCAGCAGCAGCAGCAGAAACATCCGCGAGCGGGAAACGGTGTCTTCGTAAAGAAATCGATACACTTACGGATGTGGGCAAATACGCTCGCACAAGAGTGCCTATCTATTCTGCTTGTTATGCATGTATGTATGCGCGTATGATAGATACAAGTACGTCTGTATGGGTTCTTTTTATTCACTGCTGCTTTCTGTCGCTCCTGCTGCTTAAGTGGATAGGTACGTAAAGGGTGCGCATAAACACGTGCGTCTTAAATAATGGGCAAATAGACACAAAGCCGCACAAATGCCGATGCTTCTGTAGCGAAATCGAGACAAATAGACCCGTTCGTTGCCCAGAGAGTTTCGAAGCTGTCATCACGATCAGAATAGAACGTAGTAGAACTGTTACGTTACTGACATATAGAGGTGAGACGAGCGACCTGACATGAGAGAAAGACGAACGACTAATCTACGGAAATACGGCGGTCATCCCAGCCAGCCAGCCGCGGTGGGTGATATAATGCGGCAATGTCCCGAGTCGAGGTTCCTGTTGCTGTACTAGTTAAGTATGCGTGTATGATTCCTATAGAAAGCAATAACATATGAACAGCGGCAACGAAAAAGATAGGGAGCAGCTCTACCCATTGCTGCAGTCGTTCATAGTAGTACAATGATATACAATGAACTTGAGTTTGGCTTGTCTGCCCACTGTGGCATATATGACCATACATACATATGTATCTACTGCTGAGAGCCAGCTACCATGCCATCAAGCGCCCCTGATATAAAAGAATGACATGCGTACTAAAGTATACATTTTAGTCATGTCTGCGATTATTAACTTCGCCCATATATATATAAATATATATATATATATATATATATATATATAAAGACCCGAAAGTCATTGGTTTTAATGGCTTTGAGGTTTGTGCACTTTTATGTAAATTCCTTCTACCCCTTAAACAACCGCAAGTTCACTTTATCGCAGCCTAGTTCTTCGTTGAGCGAAGGCTCTTATGAGAGAATTACGTCTAATTATCAATAGACTGTGTGACAAAATAAGCTACGCGTGTACAGAAACTAGAGATACCGCAGACAATATTTGTCAACCATACGACATGCATGCCCGCTGTCTGATCCGTCACCTAGTCATATCATTGGACAAGTACTTATTTTAAACTCAACGTTGTATTGTGCCAAATCGTTTGCGGGCAATCTTGCGGCGGCTGCAGCAGCATTATTTCGGTGGACTCTCAATGGTATGGTTCATTATCAATTTTTAATCAGCACCGTCCAAAGAAAATCTGATTTCATAGCATAGTCCGAACCGGCGACTAAACAACCGCACTTGCCATGCGTCATTGTTTATCTAGTTTACATTAAAAAACGTCACATCCATTCGTAGGCTGCGCATGAGGGTCTACTTCTCTGGTTTGATATGCCTATATGTACCTACCTGCAAGCATGCATATACATGCATGTACAGCTTTGCTAATCATGCTGGTTCTATGCGTAAGCATGTGTACATACTTGACCGAGAAAGTCGGGAAAGCCCTGCTTTTTCCGCGAAGAAGAATCGGCGATAACGGCATCGAATCTCTGAGCATAGCATCATTGGCTCGGTTTTTGGGTAAATACATGAGCTCGTACATTTTTCGAGTGATACGTCGATGTTGCATACATGCAGATGTATGACCATCGCAGCAAAAACGACAGCAATAATAAGCAGAACAAAATTGTTTTTTTTTTGTAGCGGCTGGCAGTCACGCTAATCGCCGATCGAGTGATCTTTTGAGTTCGCGCGCTTCTCTTGTTTATGTTCGGATTTTGCTAACTTTGCCGATGCTGACTTAACGGTGTTGGTTTTCCGGAGCTCGTCCGACGGTCGAACTATTCCGAACGTATTTTGAGTACTTTTGGCAGCGCGCAGAGATACGGATATAACAAAGATATGAAAAGTAATATTTGAAAACCAGTTGATGATGTAGTTCTATCTTTAGTGCTAATTACAATCATGGACATATTTCTTGATTATTACTATACTCGATTTCATTAAAGCTTTTAGGTTCATCTGTACTATACTATGGCATGATCCACCTGCAAAAGCAGAGTAACGAATTCCAGACAATATTGAAGATAATCATCGTGTCGGTGATGGAAACCATGACAGTGTGACCAAACAAGATCGTTCATGACTAGATCGTTATTATAGTAGTAGCGTGGTGCTAACGTTTATTTCAAAAAGCAGTCTCCTGCTTAATGTTGGTTGTTAATCTTGTCTTCGTTTCTATTTGATGCTGTACTACGACGCGGCCCGACCTTTTGAAATGTCGTCAAGCAGGGTCGATAGAGTGTAGATGACCTTTTATGGTCGTCGTAGCTCTGAGAGTCCTAGTTCTCTAGTGACCGATATAAAGGTTTCCGCCAACCATTTCCGACACGTCTCTGCGTGCCCGTCTCAGACTCGGCCTGCGCCCGGGCGTTTCATGATGTTTCGCAACACAGCCGTAAGCAAAGTCAAACGGGTCCAATGAACAGCGGTACGGGCCGCACAGGGCGGTGGGGATCTTATGGCGCCCGCGTGTCCGGCGGTCCCCATGCGACACCCGACGCAAAAGTGATTCCGCCGATAAAGGCCCCGTCGAGTCGGGCGGGTCTGCCAAATGAAATATCGATAAAGGAGCGGTCGTGGGGTGACGAAGTGAGCTGGCGCGCGAATACCGTTTCTCAAAACCGCGAAACGACCTCGAGTCTGTTAATGCTAACATACACTATATATGTATGTAGCAAATGTGGGCAGGGTGCAGATATACTTATTGCTTAGGATTGTTCGCCCTTCTCTATACGCAGTACTTGACTGAAAGATGCAAAAATATTCTGTTATAAATATATATATTTTTTGAGACCGTCTTCTCCGGAAGGCAATCGATGATTTAAGTTCAATAACTCTTCATTGGGCTTGAAATTTTCATTATGACATAAATTCAAACAATTATAACTATTCAGGTAATTTTGCAGAAAAAGCGATCGCCCGTGTCTAGTAAGCCGTCATATATATATATATATATATATATGAGTGAGCCATCGGTGCCGTGGATTTAAACATTCACATGTATATATTAAATTCCTATATATATATATATATATATATATATATATATATATATATATATATATATATATATATATATATATATATTTATATATATAATCTACTGTTACACACAATTAACGTACTTAGTTCTATTGAATGGCATCGTGTCAGTCGTGTGATGCACGCGAAGAACTCACATTTGGCTCACGCTGAACTGCCATGTACGATAAAGAATGAATTAAGAATAGATAGAAGTGTGATTGTTTGAAGTATACTATAATCTATAAACAAACTTGAATGCGAGTAATAATACACAAATTGCAGCTTCCAATCGCGGTCACAGTACACTAGCATTCGCAGGCTTTTTCTCATCTTGTATATAATCTCAAAGCTATGGGGTTAATTTCCTCGATTTGATTCTACGTCAGACGATACGCGCGTCTATGTAAAGGACACGGGTAGCTACGCGTGTATTTATTCGTATGCTATATATATATATATATATATATATATATATATATATATGTAAAGGCCTTCGATTTAAGCAGGAACATTCGTATAATATCGGGGAGAATAATTAAGCATACGGCGGCTGATCGCGTGATGAGACGATGGCCTCGTCCACTCCTGACGGATCAGGCATCGCTACGACGATGACCGAAGCAACCGGTTTCTCAGATCTCCCCTGAGGATAAACTAAAGACTGTCGCTCTCGCCTCACACCATTGACAGGCTTCCCGTCGCATACGCCGATACGCCAGCCGTGCCCTAACCCACGCTTCGCCCCGCGATACTGTGGGCAGTGCAGTTCCCTGAGCGCCACGCAGTACCGCGGCGACGCGGCGCTAAGCCACGCCGTTAAGATGGTCTAATTAACTAGCTAACTCACTAACTAACACGCAGCACCCTTTTAGGCCAACAGGCCATATCGGCCGGCCGGCGAGGCCGCCAATTTCGGCCGCTGCCGAAGCTCGCAATTTTTCCATCTCTTACTCCTCGTCCTTCTCTTTGTCTCTCTCTCCTCCCTCTTTCTTTCTCTACCTACCCCTCTATCCGCGCGCTTTCTCTATCTTCCTCGTACTATATATTCTCTACACTCTACTCAGCGGACATCGCAGCTCCTTCAGCAGTTCCTCCTCATGACCTCGAGGAAGTCGAAATTGGGGCTTTGGGAGAGGAGAGGCGGACAGCTATATGGAGTGAACTGTAGCATAGGGGAGGCGGGGGAGAGGAGGGAGGGGGGTAGTTGTATAGGCGTTACCACCTTATAGTTTGGCGTCCGAGCGTATATTACATACACACATAAGGCGTTGCTAGTCCGGCTCGGCGCCTCGAAAGGACACCGACTCTGTCGTCGGCCCTTCACTTCGTTATGAAGTCACCGGCGGCCGAGCGACGGACGGACGGTCGGACGGACCAACCCCCTCAGGGCTGTCGCGCGGATGGCGCTAATGCCTAAAGCTTGTAGTTGGTCTGCAATAACATCCATCTGACTGCTCAAACTAGAATGGAGCCGCTTCTCTCCTAGCGCGCCGTTCAAAGGTGAACTCCCCACTTTGCACCGATTCTACAATGTATATGTATGTGTGTATATATATATATATATATATATATATATATATATATATGTATATATATATGCACGCCAGCAACAAGAGTGCATACACTTGATATTTTTAGCAACTTCATGACATTCGAAGCTTAATATTATCGAGCATTGCTGTAGCATAAAAGCATGCAGTTTGCACCAATAAATGTATAATACTGGAGTGGCTACAGGTGAATTAATACAGTGGCGCGCTTCTATGATTATATATATATATATATATATATAACTTAAACCCAGCAATATAGTATTTGTTCCGTATCTTGTATTTTGGTAAACAGAACGTCATAGCTCATTCAGGATGTATAAAATCATATTTTGGTCATACAGCCCGTGATAAATTTCAACTTACTCAGAGCCTGACAGCATTAACTCGCTACAGAACTGGCACCTGTACTGACTATTTCGGTCCTAACCTTAAAGGATGCAATAAGATTGATACAAAACAAATGTTGAGTTGATACAAATGTTGAGTTAATGCACACAGAATACGTTTTAAATTGTTTGCTCAAAATCAGCCGGAGATCGGCGAGCCCCGTGGCTGCTTCGTCTTAATTACACGCCATGATTAAGCAAGTAATCGCACACGTCACCTTGTCCAGTTCCAGTCATCCTGATAAACGCGGATAACAATCCGTCGGCCTGCGCCGTGGCGAAGCCAATCTATTCGCCTATCTGCCGGTACCGGTAATGCTCGACAATCGCTCTTTGTTCGTTCGTTAAGAAAACACCAGCAGGAAAAACAGATGACAACCACCCCGAAGTGGATGTGTACACATCCACCCACTCAGACACATAACAGACGACACACATATAGACACATGCACACAGAACTGCGCGTCTCGCTTATGGATCTTCGATGTGTAGATGTCAGTCGACAATGTGGCATGGCCTGGCGTGTCGAGTCCGAGGAGCTGGCCGGGAAGGCCGAGGCTTCGAGGTTGAAGTCGAAGCGATATCTCTAGTCGGAGGCCAAGTCGACCAAGAACGATGACTTCATTAAGCGGAGATCCATCTGCGAAGTCCCATGGTCGGTCCCGTGGTCGATCTTCTGTTTCTTCTCGTCTCTCCCTTCTCTCTCTCTTTGTTCGCCTTCTCCTCCACCCCCGTCCTCTTCCTCCCACGCAGGCTATCATCGACTACTTGGCGAAGCATTCTCGTTGACTATCTTCGCTTCGTGTGCCAGCTCGATGCCAGTGCATCGTAACCCGTAGCTCTCCTAGTCCGACGGCTCACAGGTCTGTGAACCTCGGGCCTTCCCGCCCGTGCACACTCAGCCACCCGCAATCCGAAACATACGACGACGACGACGGGTGAAGTAAGACCGCCAGTCCAACACTATTAATGATTAGGAGGCACAAAGCGCCTCGTGCTTTTTGGTTTGGCGGCTACACAAAAACTTAGATACGACGACTACTTGTACCAGAAGCAGCACGATTGCTGCCATTGTGCACAATGGCTTTACCTACTACTTGTGCTGGCGGTCGGTCGGTAGGTCGGTGATTCGGTAACCCTATCGGTGGTGCTATTGCGTTGCTTCTGCAGCGCAAGGAAGACGCTTGCTTAACTGGCTCAGGCTGATTCAGTGCATTAACTGCGGAGAGTCTTGCGCTCGAAACGCTCGATTTGCAGATTTGCAACGACTCGTTGACACAGGTCGACGATGTCGGGGTCGAACTCATGTCGAATCACTTTAAAAGTGTGAATCCCGATATACCGGGCCGCGTCTCACACATCTTCCCTACACAGTTGTAGTAAGTCGATAGAAAAACAAAACAATTGGGTTGCGCAGTCATCTTAGGGTCAGTGATCTTGTGTAGTTACCTTCACTTTCAGTATGTTGAATCAATGTTTCAACGATTGCATCAGGTGACTGGACAGCGTCACTCAGCAGGCATTTCTCACCTACCGGTGTGATCCCAACTCAATACAATCTGTGTCGATTGTGATACCAGTTAATAAAAGAGGGTCACAAGTCTAACATTGTGCATTACAAACTAATAGCTCAAGAGTTCATAGCCTCTATAAGATCAAGATCGCGCAGAACCCAAGATGCGCAGCATGCGAGACGGGCGAGGTGGACGACGTTACTCACACCGTCTGCTTCTGCCCAGCCCTTGAAGAACAACGAACATCGGCGAACATTTTCCAGAACGGGACTCGATCAGTGGACGATAGAGAAGATCATGCAGAAGAACGTAGACCTAGAGTATGAAGGGAAACAGAGGGATAGAGAGTGGGGTAGCTGACCAATATAACTACAACCACACAAAAACCACGAAGTAAAGTGCAAAACATTTTCGTTGGTTTTCAAATAAACTTGCCGTATTACAAGTGTGGTCGGCCCATAAAAAATGCCTCTGCTGCCATGGAAACAATATTGCAGACGATTTTTCTTCGATTTCTTATCACCCACCGGCCTGCTCGATCCAAGCCTACGTAGATTTGTAAATGGTAAAATAAAAGTCGACCGTCACTCAGTTACTGGCAGTTCCCCACGACTTGGCTTTTTATGTTGCCACAAAGATAAAATAAATCATCGCAACTATCTGCACTGTGCGTATTTTCACGTTCCTTAACCGTTTGACAAAGTCAGGCGTGAACTACTGGTGCCGAAGCCGTTAGCCGCTGGTTCAGGCTCTACTTAAAAGATCGCAATTTTCAGGTTAAAATCGGAAGTCCTCTATTCATAGCCGCAGGACGCCCTCTCTATCGGGAACCCTCTCATTGGCAAGAAAAAACCTCATTCACCCGGTACAGGACCGGTTTGTAAGGCGGGAAACTGGCAGGTGAAATATTTCTCGCGAGACTGTGCCGCTGCCGACAGCGCTACGCTTACAGGAACAAAATGAGTTATGGACACTGAAAACTGAAAATTTTGAGATACATGTCGCTTCAACGATTATTCCATGTGAAAAATAATAATCTACAACCTGGTGCATCCATCCAACCGCCATTTTGTCGTGAGCAATTCATGTGCATGGCAAATGACGCATTCAAACATTTGCAGCCAGCTTGTAATCTCGTTACGACGTCCCTGGCCAAGTTTAACACGGTTGGAAAGCTAATTCGCAGCCAGATTCGGATCAATGCTGGCAATAACTTCCTTTTAAGAAGCAGGTCGGAGGGCACTTCTTCTGAATTACGTGCAGAGTTAAGACGTTCTCTTCTAAAATCAATAATACATTAATATTTATAAGATAACGCGCATAGTCTTGCACACAAGACCTCTAAGGACTAGTTTTACTATAAATACATTTTTACGGAAGTTGTTTTCAATTATATACTATCCTCCGTCCCCTAAGGGCTTAAAATCAGCGTAAGGCATGCCTTCAATGCACCGAGGGCAATTTATGTTGAGATATCTAGGGCTTCCGAGACATTGTTTATGGACTGGACTACTATGGACTACTGGTTTTGCAATATCCAGGCGGACGCAACTATCTGCAACCGAAGGTAAATTCAACCTCGCTTGGTCACGATCTGGGCTGACGACCTGTCGCTCGTCTCTGGTTGCTACTGCCAGAATACACTAGCCCTGCTTGTGTGCGGCTTTGCGGCAACTGCAGGGCCGCGAAAACATTGTTTTGCCAATCAACAACGGCTTGTACACTTTCTCTATGCTTTCCAGTCCAGCCACACGAAACGATTCGCCATCACACAAACACGGGCGGTGAGCCGTGGACGGTGCTGCAGATCCACTTTGTATTTCGGACAGTAACTTCTATAGTAAACCGTCACTTCCAATATCCTCCTTTAATCCTTGATCTCACCAGCAGCAGCAGTACCCTTTACCTCGGGCGTCTGTATATCTATGCTCCACTGGTCTGGCCAGCATTACTCTGTCTCAATCATCCTTTCTCCTTATATCTCTAACGTTTATCCCTCATCTTTTGCTTTCTCTCTCTCTCCCTCGTGATGCTAGCCCAAAGCTTTATTGCGGATCCGCTGATTTACAACATCTTCATTCTTAGTCCTTATTCATCCCTCCCTCTTTTTCTTCTCCTCATCGTTTTCCTTGTGTAAATCGTGGTCAGGTGATGACCACTATTGCATATTCAGAGAGAACAGTTGCTGCCGCGAGAAAATTTGAATCACCACACCGTTGAGGAGCACCGGATAGAGCAAATACATAGTGAGAAAGAGAGAGAACTCCCAGATGTCGGAAGAGAGTGACAAAACAGGATAGACGAGAGAAAGAACAAGGAATAGAAAGGGAGCAGGAAGAGAGTGCGCAGGACTCATAGCTATCCAAGGGCCTAATTCCGTATTAGAACGCGGCGTGGTGGACGAAAAATAGATGATGAAAGGTGAGAGAAAGGTCGTAGAGAGTCGCTATGATGGCCATAGACTACCCCCTTTCCCACTTTTAGTCAAGCGTTTTGTCGAGACCGGCAACGTCGTGCAACAAACTGTGCCCAGCCTACCAACAACAAAGTGAGCTAGGCCATTGCGTGCATCTGAATATATATATATATATGTGTGTCTACGAAAAGGTGGTGGGAGAAAAATGAAGAGGAGCCCATCGTTTGTAGCGCCATATATTACGATGTGTTAGCTGAGTGCATAGTCTGGCGTGGTAAGGCTCGGAGTTAGCCGTTCGCATTGGCAGCAGCCGCCGTTCTAGTACTAGTAGTAGGAGTGGTAGGAGTATTCGCGCTGGTCGTGATCATAGCAGCTCCAGCAGCTATGGCGACTTAGGGAGGCAGTAACTAACAGTTGACCGGCTGATGCGCATGCTGTAGCCGGGCGCAAGAGCGGGAACAAGGGGCACACAGGAAATGCATAGTTCCTGCATCCTTTCGTCAGCAACAGCGACTACCACAAGGAGGCCAACGAGGACGACACCGACAATGAGGAACAGGCGGAGGAGGCGCCCGAAGTCGATATGACGGAGACGATGTCTAGCGCGTCCATCGTCGCTGGAACGATGGAGAAAGGGGCTCGACTGTTGTACAAGGCTCCTGCGTCCTCCATTTCCTATTCGTTGTTTTCCTCTCCTCCTCCTTCTCCTCCTCTTTTTCATCCTCCTACTCTTTTCATCGCTGTTCGTTCTCCTCTTCACGAACATAGGCGATAGGCGGCCAAGGCTACCGAACAACATGCCGTTAGCCTCGGCGGCCACCCGGACAACCAACGTTGTCGGCTGCCTGTAGAACCAACGAACGCATATACGAGCCGGCGGACGAACGCGCGCGCGCTTATGACGAAGGGTGGTACGAATTATTACTACGGCTACTACGACCACCAATGCTATCATGAGGCCGAGCAAAGAGGATACTTAGGCGCATGGGTCATTTCCATATGGATTAGGAGGAATTGGCGAACTGGCCGATGAACGGCGAACTGGTTGGCAGGCTGGCCTGCGAATAGCCGCCCGTGATGTGCCCCTAGGATGCGCACCAAAGTCTAGCCCTTGATATAGACTTCGACGCCCCCTGCCGCCGCCGCCTCCGTGCCCGTCCCAGTCGGCGTCGACGTCGTCGCCCCCGCCGCCGCTTCCGACACTGCTTAGTCGCTGCTTCAGCAGCTCCAAGGCCTTCCTGGCCTGGCCTGGCAGGCATCGATGAGAGATTAGCCCAGCAAGTCGAAGAAGAGAGAAGCTGCGAGACAGTGTAGTAGTAAACAGGGAAAGCGTGTGCGGGACGGAGTACTGTGGCGGCGAGGGGTAGGCGACGATGACGAAGCCGACGCCAATATGGACGTCACGGCACCTGAGTGAAGCGTGGTGGGAGGGCGGGCAATCGGGTAGCAGCACCAGAAGCAATATCTCGCGAGTCACCGCCAATAACGAACACACACACACTTACAAGGCCGACGGAACTGTGAGCCCGTTGACGCTAATACAGCAGCTTACGAGATGCAGCAGGTCGCCTGCTCCGCGAGCCTGCTCGACGACCGTATTGCGTACACATCAACAGTCTGGAACACGCCCTGAACATTCGTATGTGCGAATATGATATATATATATATATATATATATATATATTATATGTTACTCTTTGATATCTGCATTTTGCTTCGGGAATTGAAGCAAGATGTATGACATCACGTTAGGCAAAAATAACCTTGTTTACTACACACATTAGCCCTGAGTAAAACTCAACTTAAACGATTATTGTAGTTAGATCTTCCTTCTAGACGAAGTCGTATGGTACCACAGGCACATACATTCCAGGCCAAACAAAAGCTGCCAAATATTGAGTGGAAGCACTCAAGCATATACTCAAGAAAAGCTGTGTAGCTCTGCATCCAGGTCCGATCTGATTGAGGTTAGGTCTTCTCTACGAATGCTGCGTGTGAGCTCTCGAGCTAGAAAACAATTTTAACTAAGAGTGGATTCTCAGTACTCTTCGAGAGTCGGAAATAACTGATGTAACTTGGTTCATACACTCTATTAAAAAAAAAAACTATTTGAACACATTTTTCTGCACAGACGGTAGGGTCATTCCTAACGGACGGATTTGTTCGATGTAACAGCTGTTTGTGTAAATCAACGATTGATTTCGAGAACAAAACCACTTAAGAGCATATTGAAGAACGTACCTGTCATAACCTGCAACTGTCTACTAGATGTAGACAGTGAGGGGAGTTTGTGTTGTTATGTCGAGTTTTGTTAGACTCTCGCTCCATAATGCCCCATACGTATATATTTAACATCCTTTGAGCGTGGCCGCATGCTTGTTTGGGACGCAACTGTAACCGACTCGTTAGCCTCTTCGATGGTCGGTGCAGGGGCGGACCAGGCAGGTCATGCGTCCAGGTTAGCAGAGGCTAACAAATGTAGAAAATACTCTGGCGTTGGTTATCCGCACCAATTTTGTCCGTTGGCTTTTGAAACAATGGGAGGCCCAGGACCGCTTACACTGAAGTTGATTCAGCGCGTGGGCAGAAGCCTAAACCTTTCCACGGGAGACTCGAGAGGATCGGAGTTTTTGCGTCAGAGACTGTCTCTCGACATTCAATGAGGAAACGCAGCATCTGTTCGGGGCACTTTGTCGAACTGGGCTAACCCTGGGTTAGAGAACCCGTGACTACACGTTCGCGCGGAGACAATTGTTCACTCCAAAGTGCTAACATAAAAAGTTATATAACTAGATCAATCATACGTATATTCTAATCTAGAGGATTTTATTCTAGACTGCTAGGCGGCGTTGAGAGCTCATCCCAGAGCATACTCATATGCTCCACCAATGACACTTGCTCTAAACGGCTGACGTTATTGGGTGTATCGCCTTGCTGAAACGCGTATCGCAAACCGTTAAACACGTCATTTATCTATGGTTCCACTATCGTTTGCACAACATGTAACTAACTTTCGTTAAGTTACTCTTATTTTGCCTATACAGACTCTATGTTGAATATGTAGCATACAACTGATACCTGAGATTCTTGGAAACAATTCGACCAATGGTTTGCAATGATACATCCAGCATTTAGAGTTTAGAACCCTCAATGAAGTATGAAAGTCGTTCAAATGCACTTTCGCAGTTCCTCGTACTGCGTATAGTTCTGGAGTCCTAAGCCAGCGCACTCTACGATGAATGTTCCGCTCAATTGTGTAGGAACCCAGGTCTGCATCTTCTGCGGTCGCGTGCTTAGCCGCGATATTGTGAGCTGTAGTTTTCGGCAAACAAAATAACTTTATTTCGGGGTTTTTCCGGCGCGAAGACCTAGAACTAAATAGCCGCTAATGGCGCAGAAATGCTTTTGGCGCAGCTCCTCGGTCAGCCATGGTTAGTTTGCTTAGATTGTACATCAAGCAGGCGCTCGTTGGATGCCAAACATGATCCATGAACGCGTACTGGATACGTTCAGGCAGCCCGCCAAATTTGTGTCCCTGTTTTTTGCAGTGACGCTCAAACAACGTCCGCCGAGTCCTTACGTTGTGTTTCGTTCAGTTCCAGTTCGTGCCATATTCAATGAGCACTTTACACAGCTTTACATACCGGTTTTCCTAACAGCTGTTTAACTGGTGTCATGTAAGAAAGTGATCCGCTAAATGTTTCGATATTATTATTATTATTATTATTATGAGATCAGCTGTGCTAATGACAATGTTCGTAAGGCAGATATGCCGAACGGCGCATACGATTCGCAACAGATACTCGAGCTGTCTAAGCAATGTTCGTTTCTATATATGCAGAACGTCTGTTCAAGATATACAGTTGCAATTATCGTCTAGCAGCATGTGCATAGGGCTTTAAAGCCTAGCATGTTTTAAGAGTAAGTTTTTTCTCTTTTATTTGGAGGTTTCGGGAATGCATGAATGTTTTAGAAGTAGCAAGGGTCAAAACTGTCCGTTTCTAAACAATTATTTGTGCGGTCTAGAGAAATCCTAAGTAGGCAAACGTAACTAATAAGACACTGGGTTGTTATTACGTTAAACGAAATATTCCTAACATGCCTAAATATGTCTTTATCTGTAGGTATGGAAAAGTGTTGTAAAGCCTTTAGGATATTATGCAAACATCTCAATAACTACAACTAGGTTACGAGCACATGTGTATTATAGATTATTAACTTCTAGCTTACCTAAACATTTTGCTAAATATGTATCACGATATACTAATAAGAAAAATCTCGCAATGCAAACATTTAATCACAAATTTGATGATGTGGCAGTGGAAGGGCGTTTTCGAGACTAATATATATATATATATATATATATATATATATATATATATATATATATATATATATATTAGAACAAGTGCTAGTGAATGTACCTGATAGTATAAGCGTCCAAAATAATTTCAGAGCTAACTCTTTGGAATTTTATTAACCCAGATGGCGAATGGTGAGATAGTTCACTAGAAGTGTTAAGGTTGTCTCTCTATATATGCAGTCACCAGAAGAGGCATCACTAGTCGCTATTTGCTGCCGACAATATATATATAGTTACACTGTCACCTTTTTCGCCTTTCTGCAGATGCGGCACTGCTGAAGATGGCGGCTTTGCTCGTCGTCTTCCAATAGATATGTTGCAGTAGCTTTTTGCCTGTCGCCATCGCGAAAGCGGGGTACTGGTGCCCCTAGGGGCGAACCGGGACAGGGGCGTCCGAACGGGAAGATGGGAAGCTGACGCGAAGCTATGCCGCTGGCTTCTTCGACTTCAGTAATTGCCAGATAGTCAATGAGCAAAAAAAAAGCAAAGCAAATACACACACGCACACATAGGGGGCATAGACTTGCAGACGCTCACGACAAGGCGACAGACTCTCTACTCTAGTGAATGAGGGGAGCGAGAACAAGATCGGGAAATAGAGAGATAGACACAACGCTATATATACTTATCGCTCTTTCTTCTTCTCCCCTCTCTCGCTCTCTCTCCTATATCTCTCTCTCTCTCTCTATATATATATATATATATATATATATATATATGGAGAGAGAGGGAAAAGGCGCCCTCGATGCAACTCGGGCAACCGGCCGATCTGTGCGTTGTTATCTGACGCTGCCGCGTGGAGTCTGCAACGGCGGCGACAACTTTCATTAATTACCAATCTCGCAATCATCACATGATGATAGGGATGAGAATGATAATGATGATGATGATGCTGATGCTCAGCGCGCGCGGCCTTCCTGCAGGGGCTGCACGAGCAGCAGCAGCAACAGCAACAACCACGACAGCAACGATGAACAGCGACGAGGGCCGTCGAGGAATCTGGAAGAGACCGGCCCGACACACGGCTGGGCAGAGGTGGTATCGATGGATAAATGGCTGGATGGATGCCCCGATGCCCTCATGCCCTCATACTGATGGTGAGGAACGACTGGAGAGAAGAACTACTATCACTACTACTACTACTACTACTACTACGGCATGAGGTAGCTCTGGATGAGCACGCTATGGGCGGTTTCACCCGCTGGATTGCGCTCACGCTCTGAACCTCGTTCGATCGGTCTGAGCGAAGCGGGCGTCAGACCGTGCGGCATCCTTCGCGGGACGGACGGTCGATTGGTCGATCGATCCCTACCCCGGCGCCCCGCAGCACTTCCCCGGTCTGGTCAGACATGTCTCAGCCGTGTTCTTTTTGCTCCTTCTTTTCGTTCTCCTCGTGTTTTTCGTCGTCACAGTCGGGTATGGGCAGCCAAGCAATGGCTGCAAGCCACCAGCAGAAGTTGCCACCACGGTAGTTCACCACGTGGCGACACAGGAACGCGTAGTGTTGCAATCCTTCTCGGCAATGGAGGGTAGGTGGAAGAGAACAATTTAGCTTCCTCGAGGAAGACAGGAAACGCTGGAGCCGTCGTCGCCACGCTTGCAGCATTCAAGTAGTGATAACGCCGCGGTGGTGGACTCGCTTAGCGACGCCAGCGGCGATGACAACAACAACAAGGAGAACCACAGCAATGCCAGAAGAGCCCACATTAACAAGCGACTTTTTCCTCCCTTTCAGTCAGTCTTTCGTTCATCAGAACGAAAAGAAGCCCACTCCTTTTTTTATATATCTAAGTTTGTATCTTTCATTTATCTCGCTTCTTAAATGTATTGGACCCCGGCTCTAGTCCACTAGCTCACTCTTTCCCTACCCTTTACGCATACACACACACACACACACAAACTCTTTTGATTTCTTACGTTCCGAGCTGCTCTTTTACCTCTCTGTCTCTCCCTCTTTCATTCTCTCTGGTTGGTTTCCTCCTGCTGTCGTTGAATCTCTCCAAGTTGCACTTTTTGTATATTCATTTCCGTCTAGCGCTTAGGCGCTTTTTGCACTTATGGGTGCGCTTGCGTGGACGTGTCCTCGCGGGGGCTTCCTGGACCCCCGCGCGTCCTACTGCTGGGGGGAGACAAGAGTCTGAGCCACTCCTGTCTCCCCCCGTCAGCGGGGAGCGGGATTGGGCGGGGGAGCTAAGATAAAGGCCTGTGGCCTGGGATTATAGATCCGCATCTTTTCATCGGCGTGTTCGTTGGTTCTTCATTCATTTACTTACTAGTCACTCATTTAGTTGTGTACACATTATCTATCGATTGATCTTGCGTAGAAGTCTTCGGTGGTAGCTCGTCGCTGATCGCTGGCGGCGGCCGTATCCCCCGAAGCGATCTCGCTGCTGCTGCGGCTGCTGTTGCCTCCATTGGCTGATTCGGCGCTTGTCACTTTGTTGATCCCAATAGAGACGAACTGGACAAGATATTTGCAAAACAGCGCATGTTGGCAATGTGGCAATGGCAATGTTAACAAAACCGCCATCTGCCCACGGTAGCGATTGTGTGCTAGTACGGCCCGTGCTGGTGCAGTTGTCGCTTAGCGCATGTTTTGTTCGGTCCGATCCTATGGACCTACAATTCAACAATGTCGTAGAATCTCGTCTCATCTTGCCGCTGTGCAGCGCGACGTGCCAGGCGAAAACAAATACTAATTAATTATCTGTATTATTATTATTATTATTATTATTATTATTATTATTATTATGGCGGTACAGGAAAGATGCGCGTGGATAAATTTCGGAACAGCGAACCGCCGACTTTCCCCAGGACGGCTGCTAGACGCGACGTGGAGAAAGCCACGGACGGAAGGAAAGCACGTTGTTGCAATTGTTGTTGTTTATCTGCATTGCTGCCGATCATTAGTGGGCATTAGGGCAGGCAGCGCTAATAGCGTCTGGTGCAACTTCGGCGGGCAGTAGAAATGAACGAGGAGAGACGTAGATTGATGAACAACGCCTGAACGATTGGCATGCGATGATGGAACAAACAAAGAAAAGCAACGAAGGAGCTGGCGAGGATAGCGGCGATGAAAAAGATTAGAACGCAAGTCATATTGGGACCACCGCCTCCTTGAGCGTTGAGCTAAAGAAAGAGCGGACTAGAGGCATTTTAGGCCGGCTGGCTGATAAGCGTGCAGAGTGAACTGCTGCTGAACAATGAACTGCTTGTACCTTACTTGGCAAACCTATGTAGGTACTACATACATGCGGCGCGAACGTGAACACTTCGCTCACTTAGTCTTTCGGCAAACAAGACAGATATGCACTTGATAGACTGAACAAATTCAGTATTCTCTGCTTCGAGCAGTCGAAGGCACTACGTGCTGGTGTGCTAGACTATTAGGTATAACAACCTGTTATTAGCCCCATGTTTAATTATATTGACGCTGTGGTGTGGCCAAAGATTATTTTTCGTGTACTGCTAGTGTTGCATGGTATTTAAGCCTATGGATTATTATTACGAAGTCGTTAATTGTTTCGTTTATGCAGCAGTGACAGGTGTTTGTCTAAAACATCTATGGTATAAAGAATGTTGTGGAGACACTACAGATAACAAGTGCTAGCAGTTTTTTGTTTTGTTTTTACCTAACAGCACTCACGCGTATGGTCTTTATTTGTACTATTAATCTCGTATTATATTGTACTTATGTGACTTAACAAGTATGATATATATATATATATATATATATATGTGGTTACTGTTTTACGTAATGATAAGCGCAGACATCTTATTCTTACGATTTCCGTTATGACACACTCTGTTGGATGTCGAGAAAAAGTGGCATAAATCTCAATATTGCTTGCAGTTATAGTAGCATGTGAACAGATACTTCTCGCTAAAAATGAGGTTTCAAGCAATTGAGGCATTGTCATAAGTAGAATCGAGTCCTGCTCGGGAATAATTATTTCTTCTTCCTTGGTTGCTAAATCGGGTTGAGCATTGGCCTGGAGTTACATTCATCTGCAAGAGAAAGCCTAAATAAGATCAGTATGAACACGCTACAGGTGGCTAAGAAGGTAAAGACGATGTGGTGACATATAGTAGTAGTCTCCTACCAGCCAATGCTACAAACAAGTGAGTTCGAATATGCCTAGAACCCCCTAACACACCTTGGATAAAAATACATATATATGTAGAGGGGTCGCGGTAGGACGTAAAAACTCCGTCCGTCGTAGCTTCATGGCTTAGTCGGGGTGTATAAGGACAGTCAATGAGAGGGTGTAAAGGTCTCGATCACGGTCATCCATCGCATTCCAGAGCATGGCTCTTCTCAAACAGGAGTAATTAAATTAACCCTTCAGAGCGCCGTCTTCGTTCCTGAGCAACCTGGAAAGCTTCTGGATGCATTGAGCAGCCACCGAAAGCAGTACTCGCGCTGAGATCTAGCTGATAGAGCAAATGGCAGGCCATGTGCTCAAAACCCGTACTAGCGCTGTCTAACCACATGCGTCTAAGAGCTACGCAAATACGCGTCGTCCCTTTCACCTCAGGCTTATTTCTAGTGGCTAGCCGGTAGCCGTCGGCTTTTGCTCACAAAGTCTCGTTTTCACAAGCAAATACATTTGGTACACATTGATAACAAATGCGTAGAGTTTTGTTACAGGAGTCGGTTTGATAAAGTTCTTTTTTAAGCCAGTGCACCAACATGTGAGTTTTAGAGCTTGAACAACCTGGAATTAAAATATTCGTCATGCAGGTAGCAGTAGACTACATACGCTAGTAATATAACTCTAATAAAACGCTTTCTACTAATATTTATATAGCTATTTGATTCTGACATTTAACATAGATAGTTGGCCTACGTATACCTTTTAATGATTGATTCGTTTATTATTGGCTTGACATATATACTTAAATACACACGTTACACTTATGTATTTGAGGCGCTTAGAGCGGCAGCATATCTATTACCTACACATCCATATCATCAATGTATACTCCAACCTCTGCTGAGTATTTTTCTTCCGTTGGGCAACCTCTTCTTTGTAATATCAACCTGGTCTTATCTAACATTTGGTCTTAAAGCTAGGGCTTCCGACAAGTCTATATGTTTCCTCTTCCTTAAGCTGTACATTCTTCTTCAATATGTTAAATTGATTCATTTCCTAACAATAAGCTTGACATTCTGTACTTTCCTTCTCCCAATATTTAGCTTCTTGTATCCAACATCCCTGCCCTAGCGTCTGCCAATAGTCGACTCGCTCTTGAATTATCGTATGCCCATTCTACCTTGTCTATTTTCCGTCTTTCCTTTTCATATATACTTGCCAAGCTCGATCTGGAACCCATGGCAAATATCAATTTGCCCTTATATGACCTTTCCACCTTCACGTTCGCCATTTTCTGCTACACCCTTGCTCTTGCCTTTTGCTGACTATTGTAGTGCCATATTCACCAGCTGTATCTGTTTAACGTATTTTTATTTGTGACATTCTTAATCTTAATACTAAATTTTTGCTTACTTTGTACTTCCTTTTCTATACATTTTGAAGACATTCTTTTTCCCCCTCAAGAAACTCCCTAGCGCAATTAAAACGGCAACCTAAGGCAAACCTTATGAATTCCCTTTGTATTATTTGTTAACTAATGCATAGGGCGTCTTAAATCCAAGTGCATATTAACGTATGCACTAACGCAGAACATATAGGTGAATAACATTATTTTCCGTATAATGTGAGTTTGTTAAATTTGATGCCTATTACGGAGAGAAAGCGCATGCAATGTTTGACTCTCTATATCTCTCCTCGTGGTCTCCCCCCCCCTCTCTCTCTCTCTCTCTATATATATATATATATATATATGCAAAGAGCCAAGGCTTTAAAGACAAGGTTAGCATACGTACATGTTCATGCTGCATGCGACGGTGGTCTTAATATAAAGAGCGTATTGGCATAATAATAAAAATAATAATAATAATAATAATAATAATAATATATATTATTATTATTATTATTATTATTATTATTATTATTATTATTATTATTATTATTATTATTATTATTATTATTATTAGTTAAACAGGCGAGCGTTCATCCGACCGTTTGGTCGAAGAGTCGACGGACGGACGGACGGACTCGGTTCCTCTTCGTCGGGCAAACCAGCAGACCGGCAGCAGGCCCTCTGCCCGGTTGCCCGACCAGTGGGACCATCCCCACCTCTGCTGCCGCGGCCGCCGCCATCACCACGTCCGGGCATGGCGGTTCTTGGGGGCAGTCATCGTTGTCGTAGCACCAACAGCAGCCGTAGTGGTAGTAGTAATGGTGGTGGTGGTAGTCGTCATAGGGCTCCTGGGGGCGCAGGGCATGACAGGCCGCAATGTCAGTGGGGGAGAGACTTTGTGTGGGCTGTAGGATCAGGGATGGACGGGGGAGGGGGCTTGACGGAGGGGGCGCATTAGAGAGCGGCCGAAAGCGAGAGGGCGGTGGTAACGTTGCCTCTAACGGCGCAGACTGCCGGTGGCTCTTTTCGGAGTGCAGCTGAGTATTGAAGCCACGCTGCTGCTGCTGCGGCTGTAGTTGAAGCTGCTGCTGCTGCTGTGGCTGTGCAGATCGAGCTCGGGCCGGAACCTTACTTAGTTAGCCCGTCAGTGTGCAGTGAGTGGTGCCTGCCGGCGGAGAAATGCCAACGAGCTAGCGGCCGCCGGTCGGGTAGTGTTCTGCTGCCGTGTCTGAAGCCGTCGTATGTACATGCGAGCGTACCTATTCCTTGCCACCGAACGCCATCGTCCAGCCTCTTACCGCTACCACTGAAGTCAATGACATTCTTGTTGTTGTTGCTGTTGTTGTTGTTGTTGTGTTGTTGTTGTTGTTGTTGCTGTTGTATTGTCGTCGTCGCCGTGGTCGCCGTCGGTGCTGATCCCGCTGGCACCAACGTTGCAGCTTGTATGCATCTGGTGTGCCGCCTTGCTGTGACCCGTACTTGCACGTCGTACGCAGCGTCGTACAGTTGCGTATTTGCGTATATGCCTGCCTGTCTTGCAGTGCTTGTCAACGACAACTCCGCTCTTAACACATTCGACCCCGGAATGCTGGAAAAGCCTAGACGAGCTCGGCCGGCTAGGTTGTCGTGCTGTTCAACCCGCTGTTCAACGCAAGCATGGAACGAGAAACAGCAGAACCAGCCAAACGGTGGACGTAGCCGAACAGCTGCAGAAAGACGCCGCCCTTACGAGACCCCTTCACGGGGCCCGAAGCTGGTGATGGCAGTGGTAGTGCTAGAAGTAGTAGTAGTAGAAGTCGTAGTAAGTAGTAGCAGCTCCGAGAAGAGGAGGGCAGCTGTTCGGAACGACGCTGTCGGCGGTGCGGTGCGGCGCAGGGAAACCATTCCGCCGCTTCCTTAAGATCCCTCCCTTCCTCCTGCTCCATGCTCCAGCTCTCGTTGTGGCTCCGGTGTGTCGGAGCTCCCTAGATGTACAAGGCGAGCGCGCCGATTGGCTGAGACGGACCCGGACTCCTTGGCGCCGCCTCCATCCCCGTGCCCAGCCGAGCTTCTCCGACGGAGCCTAGTGCCGGTGTGCGCAGTAAGGACTCCTCCAAGGATTCTTGCAAGGAAGCAGCGCATATTTGAGCTGGCATAATGTGGAGTGGAAGAGACGCACCGCTTGGCGGAAAAGATTCACCCGCCCGGCCCGCCGAACAGTGCGAAGGAGGAGTTTGCATCTTACCGATTGAGGATCTGGCGTATCCTGCCGTTCCTCCCAAGGAGTAGGAGGAGGAAACGTGCCGGCCAAATCTCAGGATGAAAGCCGAACACCATTATGGCGGGTATGCTTTAAGGAGGGGCTTCTGACGTGGTGTTTGCTTCGATTTGCAGATCCCCCCCCCCACGTCGGTTAACCTGGCTTCCAACGCGGGTTCTGGAAGTTTTTCTCAGTAGTGAGACGCATGTTCAAATTATTAACTTACGCTATGACAACCTATGGAGTTACGTCTGCAAATTACACATTTTCCGCATTAAGGCAATTTAAGGCGCGGAAACTGGTGATCAGAGCATTGATGCCAAGTGTTATCCACGTACTGCCGACCTTTGTACCACATGTAGCGGTAACGGCGTATTTGATTCTTAACAGCAGGCCAAATATGTTGCTATAATTGTTGAAGAATGGTCCTGTGGTGATCTAAACAACATAGGCAGATCAGTCGGATAGGAGGTTACAAGCACCAAGCTCAATTCTCAGTAGCACATACTAAGGCAACCGAAAGACATAGAGTATCAATCTCCGAACGGCTATATTCCCTCTGTCAGTCGCTTTCTCAGAATCGGCAGCATTATTGCCTACAAAACACCTTCACCTACAAAACGCATACGCTTGACGTTAGATGCGCAAGCCGCCAGCCTACCTTGCCACTCTGTTTAATTCGCCGGCCGGTGATTGTTGCTGCTGCTGCTGCTGTTACTGGCCCACCACTCCGATTGTGTGTGGCCGGCCGGTTGCAAAGCTGCTTGTTTTTCGAGTGGAAGCGTATCGATGCGGCAAGTAACTCTTGCGCGACAGTTCGCTCTGCCGCGTTGTCCCCCACTTTCTTCCACTGTGTCTATATCTACCAGCATAACTCAACTCGCTAGTTGAGTTGAGTTGAACATACAGAGAGCTAGAAATAGCTCTCTGTATGTTCTCCGCCTGGGCGCGGTCGCCTCGAGATCGTAGGTCGCACGCTGCTCCCGTTCCAACGTTGCCAAATCTGCTGGCAGTCTCCAGAGCGGCAGCTGCTACGGTAGCCCAGTTTACCACTGGCGTAGGATTGCCAGAGGAATCGTGTTGTGTACACGATGGCGTGGACGTAGACATGCACACACACACGCGATGGTGCTGTTCGTTTGATGACGTGTTGTTCTTTCGTGCAAAGGACGGGATTAGTTTGTGTAAAAGTACAAAAACAGAAAAAAAATAGACTTATTGAAATTAAAGCTGTGTTTCGGCTACTGACTTGCTGTGGAAACAGCCCTGGCGTGTTTCAACGTCGGTCTAACCGAAATCGGACAATGGTCGTTGATTTTAACGTTAAAGTGATCAACACACTAACTACGTTTTACGTCATACGAGGATCGCCATTGGCGTAAAATAGAATTCCAGAAGCCACTTGTAATGCAGTACAGTGTGAGTTCGAACCAAATATACAAATATGGCAAGATGCGAAGTCGTGGTGAAAATGGCGGGACGTACTTAACTGAGCATGCATTTGCTTAGACTTGCTTTGTAGCTTTGAAAAGTTATGAATACTGAATCCACTTTGTCTCTATTTGGGCAAACTACTAAGAACGAAACAAATTCTCACGCTAATATACAGCCTAAAGGGCCAAACGACGTCTTTGACAAAAAACGACATACGGTATCACTACTAATAATACTAATAACGCATAAAATTTACCAAATCAAAGACCTGCAACTTCTATACGTGAATATTTATGGGAAACGTGTAAAACTGTATTTGAACTTCGTCAACGAGCAGGTTGGTGGCTTGCCGGAGAGACGCTTACTGTGTATGAGCATTTGCTCTCCCTTGACGCTTTAATAACGGCCAACCTCGAGCTGTCGTACATGGCCTCCTGCGTACTATGGACCCCGGGAAAAAAAACAGTCAAGCCGTTCTCCACGACCCCACTCAAACCCTCTTCTATCTAGCCAAAGGGGGGGGGGGGGTGGAAGAAGGAAAGGGACACACAGGACAGACACTCGATGCAATGGAAGAAAGGGAAGATACGACGCGATACAACCAAGGCCCGAGGGCCCGGAGGTCTGTCTTGCATGGCCCTACTTGTATGGAAGTGGTCCGGCTCGTGTCAAAAGAGTGAAAATTCGCTAATATACAGTTGATGCAACGGAGGAGGAAAATAAGCGACTGCTAGCTACGAGAAGAACCCCTGCACAACTTCAACGTGGAAAGGGTAGAACCTGAAGGAATGGGTAGGTAAGACCCGCACGCGAGCAACTCGGAGAACGGAAAATATTTAACGGGAGGACGCTGAGGCAAGCTGAGGGAACGAATAGAATTAGGGACAAAACTATGTGTGAGACGAAAACCAGGATAAACTAGATGGAAATAGCCTATGTATCCTCTAGCCTCTCTATGTGTGCTTGACCAAGAAAATCCATCCAGCGATTTTGCTCCTTCCCCGGTTGGTACACCCTGAGAAAAAGGCAGTACGAGGCCGTCAGAGCAGAAATGTAGTATATTATCAAACAACCGAGACAGTGTTGCTCGGCGCAAAACGAAGATCAGATATAATATAGAATGAAAAATTGTCGATTAGGGTTTGTTTGCTTTGAAAATAAGTGTTTCTATACGTCACTCGTAACACTCTCACGTGTAACGTGTATCAAGCAAGGGCATATGCAAACTATTGATATTCTGTAAAGCTCTTACAAAGAAGAGCTTGGAGTCACCTTAATTCCATGTGCGCTGATCATTCTTTCACTGTGTCGCAGAACGCCAATATAATTTGCAGATTAACAATTACATATAATATTCAGGTCAAGTGACACAATATCCTGGAACGCGCCTTTCCTGAGTATTGTGACGCCTCGTTTTCAGAATCGTGAGGCAAAATCATCATTTCACTCAGGCACGTTTCACTTTAGGAAGCAAGTTCTCAGCGCAGGACGTGACGCTTGTAAGGATTTTAACCAACATGGCAGCAAGTCTGGGAGGATAACTAGTAAAAGCGACTCTGTATGCCTTATAGTTTATGACGCAGCCGCTTCCACATCCAACAAGCGGTTGCCAAGCCTTTTGCCGCGTAGGAGCTCGGCTTGATTCTAAAGCAAACAAAAATGGCTACAACAAAGTTTAGGCGTGGAGTCTGCGTCACGTTTCATGTTACGTGCCTTCTCGCAGGATATGTAGTAGTCTCCGTACCTGACCCCTCAGTGCCAAATCAGAAAATCGCAGCGTGTTAAACCATACTACTTTTCAGCTCAAGGATCTAAAAGTCGCTTGTATACACTGAGGATCTGAAGCGATGGTTCAATCTCTCAGCGACTAAAACCTCATCTACAGCATAGCTGACCGAGCGCGGAAACTAGCGAATATGACGATAGTTTTTCGCAATGAATGCGATGCAAAACCGCGACGAGAAGTTAATAAACGCACAAAATTGCCTTGGCGTGCTAAGGTTCGCGGCACATGTGTTTCAGAAACTATGTACCTTGTCGGGTTATTTCGAAACCCCGACACATATGCATGAGGTTGCGTAGGGCGCTGTGATATATTCCACACCCGATGCCCGCATCTTACTTACCTAATGACCCTTTCATCTTGACTTACACACACACCAGCACCTGCCGCGGTTTTCGCCAGTTTTATGGTAATGTTCATCATCACCTGACACAGAACTACAACATGCGGTGTGTGCATTTTTACAATCTTTAATATACAAGTATAGCTACAGTATTTACTACAGTCCTTTAGGCTGAATGATTTTACAAACGCAGAAGTTTCTAGGAGTTCATGTGAAGTATATTAAATAAAACTAAGTTGGTTAACCAGTAATTCATTGTGTTGTTTCGAGGTTATTGATTACATTGTCCGTTGCAATTGTAGACACCGTACGTGTTACTTATGCGTCAGTTGCCGGCTAGGATTAGTAGAGACCTGGCCCATATATATATATATATATATATATATATATATATAAATATATATATATATATATATATATATATATATATCAGTTTGCACTGTGCAGAAATGCATTAGAGGGAATCACTTGTATACAAATATTTAGTTTTATTTAGCTTTTAGTTTTTTTTAGTCAAGATTTTTTGTTGTTAAATGTATCTCCTATCAGTGCACTTCTATACAGTTTACACTACCAATAGTTTAGCTGTCGCTCTCTTATTTTGATTTGCCTTTCTCTTGCATAAATGAGTCACCCTGGTAAGGTGACATATTAACAACAAATATTTAGCTATAATTTATTTTTGGTCTTTCTATACTTCAAGTGTATAACATGAGCTATCTTAACGCGCGGCTAAATGTTTGCATGCCCGGCTATTAACTGCAGAATAAAAACCGCATTAGCCTCCATCACACTATAACAACGCCCATACTAGCTGTGGCCGTTGTCGCTCATTGTGCGCATGGCTTCATGCTAGTCGATCTGCTAGCGACAAGCACAGTCTACATGGTCACAGGACATTACATATCATCGTTGTTGTTGTTGTTGTTGTTGTTGTTGTTGTTTCTGTTGTTGTTTTTGTTGTTGTTTTTGTTGTTATTGTTGCTGTTGTTGTTGTTGCTTTTACAGCGACAAATCGCTTTTTCCTTCCCGCGGTCAGAAGTAGAAGTTGATCGAATACCCGACTAAACTGACAATGGGACAGTGGTTTTCGTTGTTGTTGTAACCGTTGTAGCAGTTTGAACGGTAATAATAACAAAAAGCGAAGGATCAGACAAGGACGAGACAAGTGCGACCCGAGAGCAAAAACCGAGAGAGAAAGAGAGAGAGAGATGCAGCGAGGAATAAAGAGAGAGAGAGAGAGAGATACGTAGAGAGGGAAAAAGAGAACAGAAGAGACCCAAGCAGGAAAACCTGGACGGTAGACTATTTCGAGTAGGCGAAAACAGACAGGTATATTATTGTTTGATGGATGAATGAGTACATAGATTGATGGATACACACCCGGTTTCATCATATAGTAGTTGTTTATGATGGGACCGGGTGAAAAATAGAATGTCAACGATTGAGAAAAATAAACAGGGGTGTTTTCTAGTTGTATATGTACAAGTTAGAAATTTAAGCCGAGGGAGAAGGAGAGAGAGAGGGGAACATGTAAAAAGCATGGGGATGAGCGACAAGCGATGTTATGGCAGGCCAGCAAAAGAAAAGCCCTGACTTTTGCCTGCGTTGAGTTGGAGAAACTACAGTGGTCGTATGATGATGATGGTTTCCTCGTGGTTGGTGGGGCCGAGTCCGCTGCTCTCCTCACCAGCGCTAGCTTGATATTATAACCTGCCCCCAGTCACGACAGAAGGCAACAACGTACGGTGCACGAAGGGTCGGTCATACTGAAGGCTTGCTTTCCTGTGCCGAAAAGAAATGACCCCCGAAGATCCCAAGTTTTGCCCCCATGCCAGGTGAGGCTGCCGGCCGGCGAAAAGAGGAACGCAACGCCGCTGTGTCTCATCTTTCGTCAGTCGATTCTACGCAACGTATATATATATATATATATATATATATATATATATATATATATATGTTTCTCTATAGATATCTTTCTATGCTGGTTGGCATAACGCCTGTCCACTGAGTTGGAAAATTTCCTGGCTTTGAAAGGCGGATCCCTACCATTGGAGTCGAGAAAAAGCCACCTCAGCCTCCGCTACCAACAACGAGTAGTGGTACAACAACAGCAGCAATGATGAAGAAGACGGGAGAAGCAGGAGGAGATTGACATCCGCGCGGCTAGCAACGGCAATTGTGACTTTTGAAAAGTTTACGAACGAAGGTTTTTTGAGATTAAAAATTTATTGTTGTTATCTTGGAGCGAGCACGCAGGCGCGCGCTGACAAAGAAGAATGCAAGATGGTGGCAGCATCCCGAGCCGAAAAGCGGCGGTTTCAGAGCGGTGGGGGTTCAGGGGAGCACGGGGGGCAGTTGGAGACCAAGACCACCACCACCACCACCCCCACCCCCTAGCGGCATCACTCGGATAAAATCGCCACCAACTGCGCTCGGTTGCCAGGTAGCAGGTGTTCCCCTGCTTCTGACCGCGCCGGCCGAAACTGCAGATATTCGCGCGGGGGGCGCAAACATTGAGCGCGGTAGCGCCTCATATTTGTTCTACCGGCGCCCCCCCCCCCCCGCGCCCCCCAACCAACTCCCTACTCACGCTAGCCGCACTAAAAGTCGAGAACGCGCCTATGAGAATCGACACACGATCAGGTTGCGGTCCCGTTGGTCATGTGTGCAGTCGCCCGCCGCCAGTCTGCTAAGGAATGTTTGTGTTGACAGGCTGAATGGCCGCAACAAGTAGGATCGATTTCCTCTCTGCAAAGTATATAGAAAAACTGTACACGGCTGCACATGGTTGTCGTGTCAACGCTTTAGCAAATGATGACTGCTTCTTCAGCAGTCGGCTAACTATCAGCCTTACCGTACGGATATCTCAAATGCCGTCGCTTTAGTCTGCTGGGGTAACAACCCTGAATGTTAATGGTGCGCTTCATTTATATATATATATATATAACTATATATATAATTTTAGAGATGTGTTCTTTATCGCATACCCATATATATATATATATATATATATATATATATATATCATCTGTGAATAGAGCGCGCCATTCAAATTCAGGGTTGTTACCCCAGCATCCATTTACAGATTATATATACATATGTAATTTTAGAAATGTATGCTTTATCTCATATGCTCATATCTATATATATATATATACTACTAGTGAAAATGATTATTTTATTAGAACTTGATTGTCTCCTTCGCCTAGACCACCATCTATATCAAAATGAATTTGTTTTGCTTGTCCTAGGTTAGCAAGGAGCTTCAGTGCTCTGGTAATAATACACCTTTGGGATGTAGCAAATAGTAACAATTGCTCAACTATTCTCGTAAATGTCTCTCTAGCTATCCATTTCCATATAAGCATATACTTATGTGCAAGTGATCTAAATATATATATATATATATATATATATATATATATATATATATAAGCCGTTCTAAGCGGCCCTGATATGAGAGGGTGACATGTGTATTTAGGTATACATGCCAAGCGAATTTATATATAGTTGTTGAGTTCAAAACTAAATCTATAACCTAAATTATATAAAGTTTTACAGAATTGTTTCATCCTGAATAAATGTTTGTGCTTTATAAACCAGACCATGTGATTGGCCTCTGTGGCAGTGTGGTCACAGTTCAACGGAAATTAGGGTTAAGAGATGCTTTAAAGTGATCATCTGATTCTGCGCACTGGTACGCAAGTAGATACACTATTATGGATTATATATGGAAGACATACATTTTAAGTTCTTACTTTTCTTGTTTTTGCTGATGTTATTATTGTTATTAAATGGCTACCAGGATGATAAACGTATTTGCACTTTGATCCCACGCGTGTATGTTTTATTCGAACAACGTAGCTCTCTATAGTGTGCTAAGATATGAACCGTACTCTAGGTTTCACATATATATATATATATATATATATATATATATATATCACGGGGGTCAATACTATAAACTTCGCTAAAGCATGGAGTTCCTTCCAAAATATTTGTATTGAGCTGGTCGTTTGCTAGAATTTTAGCAAACACTTGACGCTGTTCTCGTGTTTTATTTTGTCTGTCATCACATGTTGTCAAAACGAGCGGTTGTATAGATGTGTATCTTTTCTATACACTCTTAAAATTACTTGAGAACGCCTCGATGAGTGACACGTTTGTCAAAACGAACGTCCATGAACGTTTTGCGGCTTCTCCTACGCAGCAACTCTAGTCCACTCTGCCTTCTCGTATTGCGAGACAGTATTTGCGATCTCATCATTCTATATATATAGATCTGTATACAAATGTATATATATAAATGTTTATATATATATATATATATATATATATATACAAAATTGCCGTCGTAATTGTTCTTGCCGTCGTATTTTGTTGAGTGGTATTCTCTGATGTTCTTGTTTGTCCAGCGAGTTCGCTACACAACAACAACAACAACAGCAGCAGCAAGCACGCCTTGACCCGTGGCAGCGCCGACGCTGTATATTTTCTCTAACAGTGGCGGCGGCGGCGCTGGTCGCCGTCGCAGACGACGTCGGTGGCTGTCGCCGTCGCCAGCCGACTATCGTCTCTTGACTTGGTTGGTTGGTTGATCTCGGACGTTACGCCAACAGCGAGGCGGAATCGACGGAATCCGGCGATGGCAGCGGAACGTCCCGGCCAAAGGCTATCCGGTTTCGCCGCTCTAAGAAGACGGACGAGGGAATCAACCGCTGAAAGCAACAGACAGAGAGAAAGACATAGGCAAAGATACGGGGCGAGAGAGACAAAGAGAGCGAGAGAGAGAGAGAGAGAGAGAGCGACAGAGTCCAAAACAAACTAGATAGAACGCAAACAGGGAGAAATGAGTAGTATCATTCCGATGAGAGAAGTCCAGAGATCATTCTCAACGTTCTTCGACAGTTGCCCCAGCGAGTAGTCGACGCGATGCTACTGCCCATTATGTGTTGTTTATCGACATCGATTGGTTCGGCGACCGCTCGGTCGAGGTTGCTTGGCCTTTTGTCAGAGAAACAGAGTAATCGTTATCGGTGGCGGCGGCGGCTGCGGCGGCGTCGTCGTCGAGATTATTGTTGTGGTTTTCTTTGCTCGACTTGTTCGGATGTCCTGCATATCGTGTTGTGCAGACGTTCTGGAGACGAAACGTGACGCGCCCGTTTGTACCGTTAACTCTATCTATCCGTTCGGCCGTTTGTCTGTCTGTCCGTCCGTCAATCAGCTATCGCGCCAGCAAACCAGCTGGATCAGCATCAGCCCGTGATGATAGATAACCGTTACACGTTGATGCCGTTGAGTGAGAAAGCGGTTGGTTCTCGTGCATCGTCGGGAGTGTGTGTTGCTGTTGTTGTTGTTGTTGTTGTTGCTCTTGTTGCTGCTGTTGTTGCTGCTGTTGTTGTTGTCGTCGTCGCTGTCGTTGTTGTTGTTGTTGTTGTTGTTGTTGTCGTCGTATTGCGTTGTAAGGCCCGGCTGAAAGTGTCATCAGCACGTGGAAGTGGTCAGTTCATTGCTATTCTTTGTTAGTCCGTTAGTTATATCCGTTAGACTGACTTAACCGCGGCTACTGCTGCTGCTGTTGTTGTTGTTGTTGCTACTGTTGTTACAACTGTTCATTGTTGCGGCTTTTGTTATTCTGCCGGAATCCTTTATGCGCAGATTGATTTCGTCACACCGCTAACATGCAGACAGGCAAGAAAGATCACTGCGTGCCGAGAGAAAGGAGGATGATCAATCAGAGAATGAGACACAGGAGAGAGAAACAAGAATATAGGTCGGAGAGGGAGGAGGGGGCTAAATGAAACATGGAAAAGATAACATGAAAATAAGCATACTAGGGAAATACTGAACTTGGAAGAAAGCGGCACATGAAAGAACAAAAAAGAACTGGCACATTGAGGAATAGCCGACAGAAAATCCACGCCATACCGATTGACGGATCGTAGAAATAACAAATGTACACACACGCATATATATAATATATATATATATATATATATTATATATATATATATATATATATATGGAAAAGGAAAGAGAGATACAAAGATATAACGTATACAAGCAAAGAGAAACAGACTACTTGTAATACGCATTCACGGATACATGGATCTGGCCCGATACACAAACACAGCAATGGCCAGTAGGACGGGCCGTCGTCTCGATGTTGGAGTGGTGTTTATTAAAAATGTTGTAAACTCTATCACTCACTTACGTGTCGCTTACATCATCCCGCCCTGTATGGCCGGAGAAGAAATGAAATGGTTTACATTTGCTCCCTACCATTTCCAACGAATTCGTCGGGCCGCTCGAAGAACGGCCGTTCGTGATTATCAGCTACAGGTACGCCAGTATGGCTGGCAGGGATTTCGTCGTTCGAATAAAGACGTGCGGCCGCCCTGTTTAAACCATCATCATTGTGAGCTGAACGGCGCTGTTAGGGATGAACGCGGTAGACTGAACCAGCACGCATAGATTTAGACGTGACGAGACAACGACGTTGACCTACACAAACGTAGAAAGGACGGAGAAACACCACGATACAGTTTGCCTACCTTAGAGAGAGTTATTTCGGCGACTGCCCTTTGTAGTATTTTATTGAGCTATTTTGGCGTACGATCAGATCGCCATGCGAAAGATGTGTGGCTCCTGGTACGAGTGGGGGGAAAAAGCGCGTCTTGTGCTAGCATACCCTTTATGTAGCACTTTGGCCTTTCCAAGCAAACCTCTCTACGAGCGCCACCGATCCGTCACGTTAGCTTATGAGTCAGAACAATCTCTACAAGTGATTATATATCTTCTTATCTTAACGTATAGATTATATATTTAACGTATGTTATATAACGTGCTCTTTATAATAACTCTTATATAACGTGTTCTTTATAATAAAACTAATATATGTTTTTAATATTAAAAAAAAAAGTGTTTTCTAATGTTTGGTACGCACTTTGCTCAAGCGTGGTAGTCTATTGAGTTTCTGATCTGAGAGCTACCAAATAAAAAAGAAGCGTTATCACTGAACTGGATTGCGTTGAATCTATCTTCATAGCAGTATACCAACAACACATATTTCTCACTCATAGGGTTCTGCTTCGCGCGTATCGTGTGGGCACTTCACAGCTGAAAAAGTCATGATTGAGCGATGGTGGACCTCGACCAGGCCGCTACGCCTCCTCTTGTCTGTCTGCACTTGTGCAATGCGACCAAATGTGAAGCCTACTTTACAATGACGACACCTTTCCCTTTTGGTATGAATTTGGAGCATTTCTAGCAACACCGGGAACGATTTCAAATGCTCCACACAAATTATTATTATTATTATATTATTATTATTATTTATAAACAATGTTACAGGTGTGAGGTCTGAACGTATTATTACAGATCCTTTAAATAATTACGTCACTCCATGGAGCCTAAAATAGATGCCGCGTTCTCTCTGCAAACGGCCAAGGACAACGCTTGCCTCAATAATTGGCCTTCTCTTCGGTCGTTTGTGACCTCCTGAGTTCGCTTATTTAATTCTTTGAGAAATGCTTTGGTTCCCTTGCTGATTGTCCTAGTGTCTCCATTATTTATTATTATTATTATTATTATTATTATTTTATTATTATTATTATTATTATTATTATTATATTATTATTATTTTATGTATTAAATAAACAATGTTACAGGTGTGAGGTCTGAACGTATTATTACAGATCCTTTAAATAATTACGCCACTCCATGGAGCCTAAAATAGATGCCGCGTTCTCTCTGCAAACGGCCAAGAACAACGCTTGCCTCAATAATTAGCCTTCTCTTCGGTCGTTTGTGACCTCCTGAATTTGCTTATTTAATTCTTTGAGAAATGCTTTGGTTCCCTTGCTGATTGGTCCTAGTGTCTCCATTATTATTATTATTATTATTATTATTATTATTATTATTATTATTATTATTATTATTATTATTATTATTATTAATATTATAACGGACGGCCGGACGGCCTTACCAGCCGAGACTGGAACCGCAATCGGCCGCTGGCATGGGACGTCACCGTCTCCGACACGTACGCTCTCGGCTATCGTGCACTAGCCAACGCGGGCGTCGGCAACATTATTTACCAACGGGAGATGCACAAACGGCGCCTATACGCGCATCTCCTTGAGGACCACGTTGTAATGGCCTTCGGCCTCGAGTCATCTGGCGTTTGGGGCAAGGATGCACTCAAACTGACAAAGGAGCTTGGGAAGAAGCTCTTCGAGGCCACAGCAGAGCCAAGATCGACCGCTTTCCTCCGACAGAGAGTGTCATTAGAATTACAGAGAGGCAACGCCAAGATGATGTTGAGTGGTCACCAACACTCAAGCAATAAGAATAATATAAGCAATATTGTAGATATTATATAAGTAATATATTGATAAGTGCGATACATGTACATATTGATAAAATAAACACTTGTTCCAAAAAAAAAAAAATATTATTATTATTATTATTATTATTATTATATTATTATTATTATTATTATTATTATTTATTACATGTTAAATAATGTTACAATTGTGAGGTCTGAACGTTTTATTGCAAATTCTTTAAATAATTATCTCACTCCATGGCGCCTAAAATAGATGCCGCGTTTCCTCTGCAAACGGCCAAAGACAACGCTTGCCTCAAGAATTGACCCTCTCTTTGGTCGCCTGTGACCTCCTGAATTCGCTTACTCAAATCTTTGAGAAATGCTTCGGTTCCCTTGCTGATTGGTCCTAGCGTCTCCATAGGCACGAAAGTATATCTTGTTTCCAGTCCAGTGTATTTAACGCGTTTTCTGGCTTCCGCATGCTTTGCCACCCACCCCGGCTCAACTGAGCTGTGGTGTAAATAGGAAGCCGCGGTGGTGCACGAAACCGTTGCATCCCAAGCAAGGGACTTCCCATGAGACCATAATGCAATGGTCACCCTATCAGGTCTTTCTTCGCCAGCGGGCACTAAACCTCTCGTATCAAGTGTAGATGGTATACCGGCTTTCCTAAGAGACCTTATAATGACCTTGTTTAATTCAGCATGTCTGGAGGATCTACCGGCACTCTTCGGGCAACTCAATGGGTGTAGGCCACTGGAATCTACCGTCTCTCAAAAATTATTATTATTATTATTATTATTATTATTATTATTATTATTATTATTATTATTATTATTATTATTATTATTATTATTATTATTATTATTATTATTATTATTATTATCATTTATTATTATTTAGTTAATACAATTGTGAGGTATGAACGTTTAAATCATGTTTATCCTGCTCTGTTCGCTTTCTGTCAGTTCATGACGTCTATAATAGAAGCCACGTTCCCTCTACACACGGCCAAAGACATTATCTGTCTCAAAAACATGGCCTCGCGTCGATCGCCCGTAACGTCTTCGATTCGTTTTCCGATGTCTTGCAGGAGTTTTGCTGTACCTGTGCTAATGGGGCCGAGTGTCTCTAATGTAATGGGTGCAAAGTGGTAGCTTCTATATAGTTCTAGATTCTTCCTCCGTTTATTATATATATATAATATATTAGTTTATATATATATATATATATATATATATATATATATATATATATATATATATATATATATATATATATTATACTTCCTCCGTTTATTATTATTATTATTAGTAATTGTGATACATGTACATATGTATAAAAATTATTATTATTATTATCTCTCGTTTCCCTTTCCAAGACATCTTAGGCAACATCGGGCAATCGGCGATGACGCCTCCATAGTGATGACTCATCTATCTCAAAATGTTACTCTATCATGGTAACACATTTGTCGGCAACAGAAGCAAGAGACAGTCGCTCAGGCGGCCGGGCCCGCTTTGCTATATTAGCCAAGTTTCGGCTTTTGCGCCACAGTGCTGGTCGACGTCTTAGGATTGACCGCCGCGAGCGGACGCGAATCTACCTACGCAAGATGGCGCCTGAGCGGCAACATCAGAGAGTCTTGTCTTTGGGTCGCCGCTCCGCGCGTTCCCGGCCTACGCTCGGGCCAAGAACGGTCTGCCTACGAACCTACGCGCCGATATCTCATTGCTTCTTTTCCGGTCGGCTTCTCTTTGTCTGACTGTTTGTTCGCGCTCTGACTCGCTGCCTCGTTTGCCTCTGGTACCACTGCTTGATTGCAGCAGGTCATATTCATGCACCACCTACCTGCGTGTATCACCTGAGGAAAGTGATACAGCGCGTCGTTCGGAGCCGCCAAGCAAGCGTGTCGCCCGCCAAGCGTATTCGATTTCACGGGAGTTTACCCTGCTTTCTCACTTGAGTATGCGACGTTACGCCGTATGCGATGATGTGCTACTGCTGCTGTTGTAGCCTTGTTGTTGCGTGTAGACGGCATGCGTGTGATGGTGAGACTTACGAGTGCCCTGTTCGTTTGTGTGCGGGAAGTTGGTTAGTGGTAGCAGCTAAGTTAAACAACCTCCTTAATTTTTTTAAATTTTAGCTAAGTAGATTTGTCCACCAATATATCTAGAATTGATCGATGAATTAAGTGCCGTAGCAGTGACAACAAAAACAACTATATTTGCATGTTACAGCCATAGAAAAAAATAGCCAAGAAATAGAACCAAAGAACCAGTTCTCCTCTCTGTCTTAGACCAACACAACAATGAGTTCCGAGATGGATGTCCTTAACAAGGTGACTCACTTTGCCCAGGCTTACTAGCCGTTGGCATATCTGTTAATGGACAAAGTAAGACGATCCCGTTAAGGCTTGGTGTCTAGGCAATGCCACCTTGAGCATAGCACCACCGGCTCATACAGTCGCGCCCAATCTTCTGACAGAGAATCAATTTAACGAAGAAGACGAAGAAGAATCAAGTTAGCGCTCGATGCGTCAAAATTGGAAGCAGCAGCAGTCGGGACATGTCTTGTGACCGCACACGAGCTCTACCAAAGACGCACCTTGTGAAATAACGAACATTTACTTAGACTGCATAGGAATTCTAGTTGCGTTTGCGGCTCCATTTAGAATTCCGCAGAAAATCCTATTCGATGGAATGATACGTTCAGGAGGGTTTTCTTCGTCAGGTAGGTAAGCATACGAGCCAGCCTTCCGATCTCGAAGTCCGGGTCCCCAAGATTTAGCTACACTCTAATAGCATTGTTAGGTCTAAGTGGTATATGGATATATATATATATATATATATATATTAGTGGTATAGATATATATATGCACAAATATAAATACACATATACGAATTTACACAAGGAGGTTTACGAAAACGATGGGTTGATATGATAAAGAAAATGACAGAACACCTAATGGCTTGGCCATTCCACTTTAAAAAAAAATGTAATTGGCTTAGTTAAAGTATATTTCTAAGATGCAGTTACGGGGGTCAGGCATACATAGGCATTGAGGAGAACCCCACTGTGTTTGGCCAAAAATATTATAGACTATAAGTTTAGTCTGGTATACGTTGTCTTGCACTGTTATTGTTTCATCACTGCGGGTTACGTGGTGAAGGACGCTAAATGAATAAAGGAACGTTCATAATCGTCAGGACTAAATGGAGGAAATGCCGGCCGCTCTGATACCGGTATTGTCGGGAACTGAAAAACGAAGAAAAGCTGTAACGAAATAATTTGAATCAATTACAATCCTTTGTTGCTATGTAGGGGAATGCCGCCTCCATTGTTAATACTACAGGTTGAAGAAGTAGCCACTGGTAATCCCATGTGGATCGGATGCTACAACCTCACACCTGTAAATATGATGACATAAAGTCACACCTACAACATAATGTGGTATGTAGTATATTAGCCAAATCAGTTAGGATTTTAAATCTTGCGGATACATGAGTTGCATCCAAATAAATGAGTGCACGATCACACTGTGCGCCCACCTTACCAAACGCTAAGCGAACAGAAAGTCTGTTTAAATGATGGTTCTGGTCCAAGTTGAAATCTAGACTAAGTAGGATATGTGTCGTGATCTCCTAGAAGTACCTCAGCTTGAGGCGCTGTCTCGTCGGCTGAACTAAATTGTCTACGACAATGATAATGTAATTACCGAAGCCAAGTTAAAGCGACATGTATAACTTAAGATCACAGATGTGCGTGAATGATATAATTTTATAAATATTATGTTAAAATGATGAATTATAATGAACGTTATTGGTGTTCTTATTAAAGACAGTACCCCTAAAATAACTCAGCCAATGTCTGTTCGATGCGTATGTCTTCAGCCTAAACCAACTTGATCTCAAGTTTAAGGTGATTGCAGAACTGAATCAGGGAGAATGGCAAGGGCGCCTCTGCCACGGCTTTGAGGAACTGCCAAATAATGCCGAGCGTGGGAGGGTGGGAAAAATACGTGTTTCGTGAGTTTGTGAGTCTCCCACTACTTACAAAGGCTGTCAGTGGCCCGGCATGCAGAAAATGCAAAGCCGAAACCGTTCAGGAAAACAATAGGTGCAAGATATTGCGGGGCTGCGAATTAACACAACAGAGGTCATTTGATAAAAACAACCATTTGATAAAATAACCAATAGTGTTTGAGGCTTATTGAGGTTGCGTAGGGCAACGCCCCAAGTTCAGATTATTTCAAAGCTTGTTCTCCTCTTTGCCGACAAACAAGTGCAGTCATGAATAGGCATTTGATGGGCCGCATACTCGGCAAATTGTATTTATAAAATGTTTATATATATATATATATATATATATATATATATATATATTGTTTTTTACTTCCGTTGCACTGTATTAAAAAAATCTTTGTATCTGTATATACACAGAAGGAGAACATCGAGCAGGATCATCTGCCCTTCTTGGCGCTTTTGCATTTCTAGCTCATATATGGGCGAGCAGTCATCGTCAGTACGGTCGTGGCTCGCGTACTTGCTTACATCGTATCGCAAGTGCGAGTTGTCGATATCGGTTGCTCGCACACGTGTGAGGGACGGGGGAGTGCGTGAGGGTGGGACGAGTATTCGTAGTACATAGCTAACAGCTGTAATCATAAGTATGTAGTAGTTGTAGTAGTAGTCGTAGCGGTTGCGGCAGGAGTGATAGTACTGTACGGTCGTCGTAGCAGTCGAAGTAGTAAGTAGCACAAGCGCACGGCCGTACAGAAGTAATGGCCGGGAGGAGAGCATCATTTTGTCGCTCACCGCACCAACGAACGACGAGCTCATGAACGCGTGTGCCGTCCTTCGCGGTTCACTGCTGCTGTTGGTGGCCAGGCCACCATGTTGATGGCCATTGCTGTGGCGATGGTGATCACCGGTTAGTGTGTGCGAGCACGTCCGATGGTGGACGGCGGCATCGTTCTTCGTTCGCCACTGTCCCTTCAGCGTCGGTCTGTCTGTCTGTCTGTCGGCAGCTCTCGGTAGCCGTCTGTCTCTCTATCGGTCTCGCGCCCCTCTAACGCCCCCCGGTTGCTCGTGCCCCCACACATACACTCACCCACACATACACCCTTTCGACCACCCCAACTCGACAGTCTATTTCAGGCCGAAAAAAGAAGATCCTTTCCCCCATCATCACCGCGTTGCACCGTTGGCTTTCGTGGCCGCCGCTGACGGCGCCGGCGGCGTCTACGCCGCCTACGCGGTCCGTCTACTTTAAGTGTCCGCAAGAAGGGCCACGCACTACCGTGGGCGTCGCCCCACCTCGGGCTAAAGGAAGACGAACCCCCACAGTCGAATGAAAGTCGACGCCACCGCCTCTTCCTGCCCGCTGTGTTTACTGCTAAACGAAGAAAGCGCACTAGTATCATTGCCACTCCCCCTCTCCCGCCCTCACCCCCGGACTCTGGCCCGACCGGCCAGCTATCGCAGCTGCTACCTTTGCGCTCGTATAGGGTACCTAGCAATAGATACTTCCCACTCGTCGTACCCACATTCCTGCCCACATCCACTGCCTCCGGCCCCTTCTTTTGGGGTTCTGCTGGTGGTGATCTGGTGCGTGGTCCTATTCCTAATCCGTCCGCTAAGCGTCGGCCGTGTTTACACGAGTTCAGAACCAACGGACCGCCGCATCGGGTCAGTCAGTAAGCAAAGCACCCTAAAAGGCCCCGCGCCAGTACGCCGATATCGTCTTCCGCTTCGTTTACTAAAGCCAGATGCATCCGCGCCTCGGAAAACCCTCCACTCACTATTGCGTATGGACTCCTACAGGACTCACCTATCAGACGGAGATTTTTGATAGTTTATCTGATTGCACCACTAACACGGACGGTATCGCCTCTTGCAGTTTCCTTTATTTACAAAAAGGGTATAACAAAGTTGCATAGTGCTTGTTCAGCAAGTGTTTAGCTTGCTATTTTCCAAGTAAATCCATTACTGGCTGTACCTATTACAGTAACCGATGTGTTGAGTACAATCAATAATGCCTTGAGTATCTAGAAAATGCACAGGTTACTATTTCTGTGGAGAACTGCACCTTATTAAGCAACATCAGAAGCCCAGAAGAACCGAGCATTTGTTTGTCGGGTAATATGGCACGGCTACCATTACCTTGTGGACATGTGTTTGTGTGGGCAGTGTTTGGAGGTTGATGGCTGTAAAGGTAAAGTGTAATTTACGAAAAATAGATAGTATATACGCATATAGACTAAAATAGACACTGCGTCGCTACAATCACGTACATACTACATGATATCAGTGTAGAATTTGCATAGCATCCATTGTATACTGATACAAGTCTCATGATGAATTATTATGCATATATTAAACAATATAATTTTATCAAATAAAATATTGCATTTTCTCGCAAGGCGTATACGAAACGTTGCTACACAGATCTAAAAAATTTTGCTATTTTTTCTAAGAAATGGCACTATGCTTTTATGCACACACTGTCTGATGGAAAATCGGGGATACAAAGTTTTATCCTGAAACAATTGGCTTAATAAGCTTTTGCAATAAAAATGATATATATATATATATATATATATACCTCGCGCCTCGCACATTATATATATATATATATATATATATATATATATGTGTGCGTGTATACACGTCTGTGGTGGGCTCTCAGCTTGGCTAGGCAAGCCAAAGGGAAGGAGAGAAATAAAGCCGTACATACATATTGGAGGTAGAGTGGGCATCTGACTGGAACGGCGATATATCGAGGAGGCCAATCGGCGTTCCTGCCTGTCCCTCTCTGGCCCAGGCCCACTGCAACAGCTGCTCAAAACCCGCCGCAAATATCATAAACTCTTTTATTGCCCACCTACTGCTGGCGCAGATCGGCTCAAATACTTATCTCTCGTATCATACGCGCACGATGACGACGAAACGAGGGGAACGCGACCGAAACCGAACGTGGCTAGGCCAACGCCGGTAGCAGCGAACTCGTGTGTGAGAAGGACGATGTCGCTGCGTCTGAGTCGTCTTGTGTAAGCTAACCCAAATCGATAACGAGCCAAGTAAAACTCCTGCAAGGTTTCGACCGCTGACGTATTAGCATACGGCGTGCATACGATTACTTCAACTTTGCTCGGGCAAGACGCGTAATCGCTGGTCCCTTTTGTCTGCGTTTCCCTGATATATATATATATATATATATATATAGTGCGGACAAAACGGACAAATAAACTTGATTGGCATTATGATTATTAGGCGTACATTTCACCGGAAGAAACACTCTCGCCGCAAGGGTTTAGCATTTCTATACGTGATCATTCCTTCGAGGAGTCCCGGTTTTGCTATTGCTTCCATGTTTTGCTATAGTCTACAATCGGCCAAGCGAGACAGCCATCTTATAAATGCTTGTTGAATACGAAATATTTCGTGGATGATAAATGTTACACGGTCAATAAAGGAAGCTGCAATATTTTTGCAGGCAGCCAAATACATACTCTGTCTTAGAGACTGCGCGTCGATTACCCATGATTGCCTCTATGCGATACGCGTGCAATATCCTTTATGGGCTTTACAAACTTGATGGGCCTTACGCTGATGAGACCCAATGTCTGTAGGACAACAAGAACAAAACAGTATACAGACTGAGTACGCATTCTTTGCTTCGCCGGGTCTGCGTGTTTTGCGACGTGTCCAGGCCGACCAATTAAACTGAGGCGCAGGTAACACGACGATATATGAGATATAATAACGTCTTAGACTAAGCCTTAAAGGCGAAACCACAACAAAATAGTAGCCCCATCAGATAGCAGCTCACCAAAACCGACAAAGCATTTTGGTTCAAGTGTAGGAGGAGTTCCTGCCTTGCGTAGAGCCCAGGACTTTTTCGACGATGCCATTGCGTGTCTTGTCACTCTGCCAAGACATTCAGTGTTTTCAACAAAAACTTGAAGCAATTCAATAGATTTTTGGTAGATTTCGTTATTGTTTTTATTGTTACTCGTATCATTTATTTGTAATTAAATTACTCTTGTTATTATTATTATTATTATTATTATTATTATTATTATTATTATTATTATTATTATTATTATTATTATTATTATTATTAGTATTATTATTATTATTATTATTATTATTATTATTATTATTATTATTATTATTATTTATCAAACATAATCTAACCGAAGAAAGCCGCGCCATAGCGCAAATGTGTGACCTGTGAGGCCAGTTTGGTCCAACCAGCCAATATAACGCTATCAGCTTTAGCAGCTGACCCACCTAAGCATATGGCGTTGGACGGTTTTGCTTTGTTTGCGGCCTGTACATAAGGCAATTTGTACCCCTATATATAGCGGGCGCGTGTGCATGTGTATCGCTTTCTTAGACACAAAACTTAATAGATACGCGTACCTACATTAATGAAAATATGAGTATATACGTATCGTTTGTCATAAGGCTCTAAGAAAGCGAGCGGTATATAAATATAGCACTCTTAGTTGCGTGAACGATTTGTTTATATGCTGGCGGCAGGGCATTTAACTTTTCGTGCATGAAGCGTGCCATATTATCATCACAGGGGCGGCGTCTAGCCTGTGCCAGGTGGTGCCTGCGCCGCCGTACCAAGAGTAAGTAGTCTTAGCGCTATCCCGTACCAGTTGTTAGTACGATGCGGGCCATATTGGCCATAGTCTATTCGAATCTTCCAATCGTTCAAGATCGATTCGCAGCGCCGTCCCTAGAACGCAAAGGGCCCGACCGCGCATGCACGCACGACAATCATACACTTAAGATCTGATACGATTTAGCCTGCTTTTTTGGCTTATTGTTCTGTCGGGCTGCTCGTTTTTGTAGAGCCGGATGATAAACGATACAGATATATGTACATGTGTGTGTGTGTGTGCATGTATATCGCTTTCTCAGATACAGAACTTAATATATAAATATATATATATATATATATATATATATATATATATATATATATATATATATATATATATATATCGAACTACCGAGAACATGGCAGGAGGTGGTAAGATCTAAACTAGATAAAAGTAGAAATGCCAGTAAAAAGAGAGACGTCATGGCAATTTGCGCACTTGAGAGCACGATGGGTGTCAAACATTGAACGCAATGGAAATATCAACAGACAAATGTGCGTAAGGTAATAACAGAGTTGAATTCGTCTTAAAGGAGGCATCAATTACAAAGCAAAATAACATTCCCGAACGGCCTAGGGGAGAGAGCGGAGCGGAGAAAGCCGAGGAGTAGCACTGAAGAAAAATAAAATACGTAAGCGTTTATATAATTATATATATATATATATATATATATATATATATATATATATATATATATATATAATATATATAAATATATTAGACCGAGATTATATGATTAACGGCAATACCATAGCAGACATCTTGCACAAGAAGAATTTGCTTTGTAGGCTGATGATAGTGCTGGTGATCAACAGCCAGTGAACAACGCCACCACCCCAAAGCGGAGGGGGGGGGTTATTTTGACGGGTGGGAGGGTCGGGGGGGGGGAGAATTGGGGGCGAGTTTACGGATGCCGCCTGAACGGAGCCGATGCAGGATTGAACGAATATGTGTGTGAGTTCGCGCACGAGGCTCTCATATCCAGACGCTGGTCAGCCGGGCAGGCTTAGTCAATATCTCGCAGTAACGGCGACTTCATCATCATCATCATCATCATCATCATCACCTCTACTACCACCACGATGGTCCGATGATACACATAGATACACATACAGGCAGAGGGCCAGGTACACCCACACACACACACAGGCAAAAGACAAAGAGACAGGGCGACCGCAGTCTAAGGAGAATTAGAATTATTGACCAAGAAGTAAGGCTGCGTTCTGCGTGAGTGGGTGGATGGCAGTAAGTAAGGGCGAGTGAGTAAGCGACAGGCGCGGCGGTCCGCGTTTGCTCAAGAATAGCAGACGTATGTCGCGACGCTGCCCCGACCGATATCGCGGCAGAGAACGTCAACGTGGAGGATCGCCGATGCAAGCTATCGGATCTAGGAGCTCTAACATATATATATATATATATATATATATATATATACAGGGTGTTCCTATTTGTGTGTCCAAAACGCTAGGGTATGGTCAAACTCAGTGAGAAAATCATTTTTGCCAATGGGTAGAAGCCGGGAAAACGTTTTGTTTAGGAGTGAGAATGAAATTTATAAAAGCAGTTATTCTGCCTTTTTTCTTCTACATAGTTGTGCAAAATCTATTGCGGGAGAACCAGTCAACGCACAAAGGAACCGATCATACCGGCGTGTTTGTCGGAAAATTCTGCACAATAAAGTATACATTACTAGCTTGCGTAGCAAAAAGCGAATACCCAGATTAAGGAAAGTCATAAAAAGTCAAAATGTTACGTTAACGCTTTTTTGTGCAACATCGTAATTTTTTCCATTACGACCAAAAATGCACGTCCAAAAGACTACTCTCAGGCAATAGCAAATTTAATGCCCACTACATTCGTACCAAAGTGATGGTGCTGCGTTACGTAGTTGCCAAGTAACTAAGCTTTTTCGACAGTCATATCGAAAGCGAAGGCATGCATACTTGCATAGGGTGTATGAGAAAGTTAGGTACGTATTTTGAGGTTTGGTAGAACTCAGCAAGAGAATATTTTTTTCTAATGGAAAGAGGGGGCGGAAACGTCTTGGCAAAATGATACGGTTCTGAACGTGAAAACTTCAACGTGAAACATAACAACTATGACTGTCGAAAAAGCTTAGTTACTTGGCAACTACGTAACGCAGCACCATCACTTTGGTACGAATGTAGTGGGCATTAAATCTGCTATTGCCTGAGAGTAGTCTTTTGGACGTGCATTTTTGGTCGTAATGGAAAAAATTACGATGTTGCACAAAAAAGCGTTAACGTAACATTTTGACTTTTTATGACTTTCCTTAATCTGGCTATTCGCTTTTTGCTACGCAAGCTAGTAATGTATACTTTATTGTGCAGAATTTTCCGACAAACACGCCGGTATGATCGGTTCCTTTGTGCGCTGACTGGTTCTCCCGCAAACGTAGATTTTGCACAACTATGTAGGAGAAAAAAGACAGAATAACTGCTTTTATAAATTTCATCCTCACTCCTAAACAAAACGTTTTCCCGGCTTCCACCCATTGGCAAAAATGATTTTCTCACCGAGTTTGACCATACCCTAGCGTTTTGGACACACAAATAGGAACACCCTGTATATATATGCCACTATTCTCACGCGGCACCTCATCTTGGTCGAGCCCGAAAGTAAGGTCAAGGACACATTTATATATATATATATATATATATATATATATACCTACATACATGAGTATTTTCACATATATGCATATGGCATGTTTTTGCGCTGCAGAACGTAAAAAGAAACTGCAGTTGAACGTCGTCGCGTTAGAGACACCGCTATACATGGTGCGCCAGACAAATAGCAACAAAATTGAGCTTACTCCAACTGCGGCCTATTCTTATGAAAGTGCGCAGGTGTTACTCTATCGTAGCTACGCAGTTGACGTTATTCTATACGAGTAGGTAGGTAGGTAAGCAGATACGAGTAGCGTTCTAGTTGACGTTTGTAGTTGCAGTCCGGTAGCAGTCGTAGCCTTCGATTCGCTTCGGCAACGGACCGAGAGTAGTTGCCGCCGGCCAATATCGCGGCTAGCGGTGGCGATAGCCTCTCTTCGACTTACGCAGCGTATCTTCGTGAGATGCTTCGCTGTCCTTTAAGACGTTCGATATTCTTTGGCGACGACTTTGACAAATGAAGGTAGCTCGGCATTGCATTTCGTCGTTACTGAATATATAAGCAAAGCACAGAACGAGCTAGCAGCAGCAGCGCTTGTCTGCCGGCACTGGCTCACTTACTTAAACACCACCACCACCACCGCCACCCTTAATGGTGGCGCAAGAAGCGGCTGGCCACAGGCGTAGGCGCCCGCAACCCCTTCGATAGCAGGAGGGATGTTGTTGGCAAGGCTAGTTGGTGATGAACCCCTGTTGGCTAAGGCTGTGGGCTCTAGAGCTGTAACTTGGGCGGTTGCTCTTGCCCCCTATTCCCCCTGCTGCCGTTGATGCTGATGCTGATGCTGCTGCTGCCGCTGTCGCTGTCGGTACCCCCCAATGTGCCCAATGCCCCCTTGACGACGACAATGATCGCTAACGCTACGGTTAGATTGGGGCTCTGGCGTGGCGGCTGGCTGGGTGGTTGAAGTAAAGCGCTTCTGCTACAGTTGTGTTGTCTATATGCATATATAGAGCATTCATCTCGGCTAGCACGTGGCCAGACAGCCGGCAGCAACGTCTAAGCCGATCTAAACGCGTAGCCCCCTTCTTTTTATCTCCCTATAAATGGCCGCCTGAAGTACACAGAAGCATTACGGAGTTCACAATCTTGGCGCGGCTAATTTCATTGTCATCGCTCTGTAATCATGAACTACGCAAAAACCGTAAATAGAATGAGTTGCACACTGCGGATATGCATATTGTCTAGTAGTGGTACCTTTTTTATTTTTTGCTGAGAGGGAAAAATGCTTTTACGCACACCCAAAGCGGGTAATGTGGGACTCTATGCCGATGTTGTTGGCATAATACCCACTAAAAACCTTTCACCTAAATGGCCTCAGGAAGAGGCGAGGAGCTGGAACCATTCCTTAATACTACTTCAACAATAACAATACTTTAATGCTACTTCTAGTGGTGGTACTATTAGGCGAAGTCCTACAAGTAGTAAATAATTGTCTGAGTGCAATTCGGATATTCTCAAGTTTCTCAGTGAAAAAGAACAATCTTTTCATACAGCGCTTTTCATACAGCAAAGATATGAGAATTTTGTTCAATGTGTGTAAGTAGATGTATGTATGTATGTATATATATATATATATATATATATATATACATATATATAGAAAATATTGTGATGATTTATTAATCATTTACAATACGTTTGCACACTCGGCAGTGCTCGCTTTAATAAAAATGGTGGTAAAAAGGTGTCACGTGAGGTTAAGAATCAGCTGTCCGTGTTCTTGCTTGATGGTAGCCCCCGCTTTTATGGACCCGGTGCGAGGGGGATATCCTCAAGGTTCCTTGCAACGTTAAAACGGTAATTTCCATAAGATTCCTCTTCGTGACGCCGAGCCCCAAGAGCGTCCTCGCAGATTCGGAGTCCCATACACCACTCATAGAGATAGTGATGGATCCGAATCCGCGAGGTTTTTGCGGGTCGGGGAGCGCCGCTCTTAGGAACTCGACGTCATATTTGGTGATCTTGACCTGTCGCGCTTTTGCCAGGTCCCGGTTCGGGCTGCAAACCTCGGCATCTAAAACCCAGACCTCGGTAGGTGTTGTTATTACGAGGTCATGCTTTAGACCCGGTGCGCCCGGTCGACGGAATACTCGCTCATGAACCACCTCGTGACCCCTCTCGCGGAGAAGACGCACCACGCGATCACAGACGTCGTCATGTCTATTTATAGTTTGTTTGTGTGTTGTATCGCACATCTGAGCGACATGAGCCAACGTCTCAGGCGTATAGGTTCAAGGTGGGCACTATTTATTACTCTAGCGCCCCTTGCTCTTCTTGCTTTTCGGCAAGCTTCTACGAGCATACGCAATACTGGATATATCTAGAGCAGCGATATGTCAGAAGCCGTGTGATCGGCTTGTGTGTCGATGCGCTATTTTTGCCCTTACCATAGCAGAACTCATTCCTTTCATGTATGACTGTTTATTGAAAACATATTTTGTCAGATAAAGTGTTTTGTAGGTGGCTCGTACAACGTGTCTATAACCAAAACAGCCTTGCCGATGGGCAGACATATCCAACCTCATAATGTAAAAACAATCTGGACACTCGCCGCAGTGGAGCCTTGTATCAGATCGTACCGTGATCACGACACATGGAAAACGGAATATCCTTTGTCTATACATTATTTAGTTAAATTTCAACCTAATATGCAACTTTTATAAGGTGATCACCTTGAAAGTGCATGTCAAACTGGGATTAAATTTGCCACTCGCGGTGTAGGAGTCGCCAATAATCTTATTCGCTACACCTCGTTGACAACTATACTTATAGATGCGTATCCACTAAACTAGTCTTAAAAGAACTCTAACCTAACCTTTTGCTTATTTTAGCGATATAAGCATTTATTTATATAACTTTTTTGTTAGCATCTTGGAGTAAACAATTGCACAACAAAGCAAGTAGTCCCAAAAATGGATGGCACTATAGCATTGTACTTATACTCAACCTCTGATGTGCAGCATCGGTACAGTTAAAGAATAGGAAGGTAATGTGATAGCGTCGAAGGATTTTGCTGTAAAGTAATCTGGAGCTGTCACATGTGGAGATCTTGGTAGTAGTAACAAGAGCACTTTTTTTTACTTGAGAGTTTGTCCGTTGACTTTTGCGACCACAGTCGCAAAAATCAGCGGACAAAACTGGTGAGAATAAGAAAGGCCAGAGTATTTTCTGCATTTGTTAGCCTCTGCTAACCTGAAGGCACGACCTGCCTGGTTCGCTCCTGCACCGGCCATCGAAGGGGCTAATGAGACGGTTACAATTGAGTCCCAAACAAGCATGCGATTACGCTCAAAGGGGGTTAGAGTGACACCGTCAGGTCTTTTCCATCGTCCCTGAATAGACCCGAAGGTTCTAGTACACTTGAAAAGCCAGCAGATTTCGGTGCTCAACAAATTCTACCTTGAATATTATTTTCTCGAATTTAAGAGAAGCTCTCAGGCAAGCAATGGTCTACTGAAACTCTTGAAAACGTCGCTTCAATGCTTTGTTGCAGGGTATCCAAAGTATGCCCTCCTATAGCCTTTCAGACAATGTTCGAAAATGTTCCTGATACAGCGGTGAATAAATCATTTCCGATGAGGACAGTTGCAGGAGGCCACCGGAATAAAACGAGAAAATCTCCTATATATAGGCTACCGGAAAAGAGAAAATCCCCTATAACAGCGTAATAGAAACGAACATCAACAGTTACCTGAACTACATTGTGATTGATAGCATTCTGGCTTCAAGGGGGCCGATGATATACTGAAAGAGTTCTCGACTAGACTCGCACTGCCGTCGGCATTGATACGGGTCTACAAAATTCTATTAGGGCGTGATCCCGCGCCGGCTAATATAACCTCGGCAAGTTTGTATCTCTTTCGATGTTAATTTCATCTCGTTGCATCTCGCCACTCCCCAGGGAACGAGCGGGAAGGGGGGGAGTGGGCAATGCGAAAACTTGCCGTCGACAGCGCGCCATGTTTCGACGTATGCGACGACGACAACAACAACAACAAGGACAACACTGATAGGGGAAAAACGGAACGTACAGCCATAGGCAGGCATCCCTGCATCCGTTCTCTACCTGCGGCGACGGCGGCGGTTTCTGCTGCTGCTGGTGCTGCTGTTTCTACTCTTAATAGCCTTCGGTGCTCCTTATAGGCTCGCTTTGGGAGTATCTTCTGCAGGCAACGGTAGGGAAAAGGATGAAGACCTGGCGTATATATGTATATATATATATAAGCATATGAGTGTATCTGCCGTTCGCGATTCAACATCAGGCGCCATTGATGCACCGCATGCATGATGTTGTAACACGAGTAGAAGTACTGTTGTTGTTGTTGTCGTCGTTGTTGTTGTTATTGCTGTTGTAGTATTCGACCAGAGAGTTGCGGCCAAAAACGCACTTACACAAACACCCACGTACGTACAGACATACACAAATACATGTGCCCCTTGCATTCTTTCCACCCCCCCCCCCCCCCCCCCCCCGTTGTTTACTACTTGAGCTTGCTGTCTTCGTAGATAGAGTTAGTCGGTTGGTCGTCTGTTGGTTGGTTTATTAGTGGTTACCACAGGCTTGGTCTTGTCTGTTGTTAGCGGTCGTCGTAGAGGCCGTCGTCGAGCACGGCGTCCTGGCGAGACATCAGGCCCTTGCATTTGAGACTGGAGATGGGAGTAGGGTTGACGGCGGCAGCAAAAAGAAGTATGTAGAATAGAGAAGTCGCGGGAAAGGGCGGGGCATAAGCCGGTGCTTGATGGGTACTCGCTGTTTCGTTTGTACTGCCTTTACCGTGTTCTGAGGCGGCCGCCCCGTGGCGCGCGTGCAAGCCCGAAGTCGTCACTTCCCCGTTGAGTCGGCGACTCACGGCAACGACGAGGACGACGACGCCGACAACGTTTAGATGGCCGTCTCCTCGTTCGGCTCGGTTAACGGCTAAAGGGAGCAGGCATCATCGCCGATCGTTTGTCTGCCTTTTTGTCTGCTTTTCTGTCTCTCTGTCGGTCGTCTCTCGTCTCCTGCCGTCCGCATCGTATTAGCTCTAAAGCTCCTACGCGGGAGCCCAGGAGACTTGAGCAGATGATTCGCCACCCACCGCCGATGCCACTGCCACGGAACGGGGCTCTGCGAGGTTCTATGAGAGAAGGTGATCTTAAGGTGAGGTATGTACATGTATATATAGATATGCACCATGGGGAACGCAGACAGCAAAGATGTAAACGAATGTAGGTTGTAATGCAGGCAGTAGGTGAGGGGCGAAGGGATAGATGCACAGGATGGTAAACATGAAGAGGCGGAGATCGTGAGCGTCGGCCAATTCGAAATTCATTTTTGTTGCAAACCAACGGGACCAACCTAGCCAAGTAGTTAGCAGACTATCAGAGTCTAAAGAAGAGCAGATTTCGAAGCAAAAGGAGTGGCGGCCATTACAGCTAGTTACACTGTTTGAGTTACCGTTGTTGTTGTTGCTGCGTCCTTTGCTTCTGTCGTTATTCCTATTGCTATCTTTGCTGTCGCTGCTGTTGCCAGCCTCGTTTACTATTGATGCGACGACTCTTTGTTGGTGTTGTTGGAAAGAAAGGAGCAAAGGAGCTACTTTTCGTATGTTTTAAGTCTAATTAGCGCGAAATCCATTTCGACCCTTTTCCTGCCTCGTCCGCCTGGCGGGGCTACAGAGCCCGGTCGTTGCTGCTAGGCGGATAGGCATATGGGAACTTGGCGTGCCCCCCCCCCCGTTGCTTTGACTCGTTACCATGCCTGCTCGCTCGGCCAGGCTTTCTGTTTGGCGAGATAACACGACAGCTACAACGACTAGTAGTAATCCGCAGTAGCAGTAGGAACGGCAAAGGATCTCTTTTTGCGTGGAGTTGTAACAACAACAGCAGCAGCAGCAACAACAACAATAACAACAACAGCAGCAGCAACAACAGCAGAAGCAAGTCCCAGGAATGCCGCGCATGCTCCCCAAAGTACACCGCCATCTCCGCTACCAGCCTTGCCAGCGTCCTACGGAAAAGGGCAGAGTTTTCCCAGACGCGACCGCGCGAGACCCAGCGCGCAGAGCCACTACTGCCACTATTTTCACGTCGCCGGCTATTCGAAAAACCTGCCAGAGCCAACCCAGTCGTCTAGG